>VDFB02340033.1:0-13718 GCA_007258455.2 Sequoia sempervirens
CCTTTGTAAAAATGTAGTGAAAGGTTCTCCTACTTTTTGTTTCACTTTACAAAGATCAAGCATTGTTATTTGATGTTGAATGTTGTAGGAGTATTGTGAGATAAACTGATTTATCAACTCCTCAAAAGTTTTGATAGGTGGAGTGATTTTTGAAAGCCACTCCATGGATTGTACACCTAGACTTCGTGGAAATAATCACATCAAGTAAGTATCGTCATAGGCGAATTCAAGACTCATGTTTCGGAAATCCCTAACATGGTCAATGGGATCAGTTTTTCCATTATACCTATCATACTTAGGAATTTCGCAATGTTTTGGAAATGGGATCATTTGAAGACTCCTATCAAATGGATAAGGAGATATGTCTTCCAAAACATATTTCTTTGTTGTACCTCCTTGCATTTCCTTTATTTGCCCTTGTAATTCTTTTATTTGTTGGTTAAGAGCACTAAAGTCATTAGGAGGAGTTTCAGGATTTTGTTTAATCCCTTCTATGTCAAAGGTGTGAGGCAACTTAGCTCCTTGATTAGCTAATGAAAGAAAATATTTTTCTTTGTTACGTTCTAGAATTCTTTCCATAATAGTATGGAATTGGGGATCTTGTTCTGCTTCTTGAAGCTTTTCTTCTGTTAAATCATCAAGATTAAATGTTTCCTCTTCTTTTTCATTTCGGTCACCCATTTTACTAGTTGTGGTTTCTCCCTCGTCTTTTTCCATTTGTTTTTGAGATCTCGTGAAGACAGGCATAGATTTGTGTCCAAATTTTACTCACTTTTGATCAAAAGAGTGAAATAGTGCAATTTATGTGATATATATGAAAGTCAAGATAGAATGAAGATTCTATGACTTACACAAAATTTCTAATCTTATAGCTTGTGTTGTTCCCTAAGTGAAAGGATGAAAATCCTGTTAGCGGGAATATAAGCAAAAGATCAAGAAAAGGATGGTTTTGCACTTTATGAAATTTTGATCATGGCTTTGTAAAATGATGGATTTTATGATAGATGCCCAATGTATTCTAAGTTCTCTATTGCAAAAATTGATTTGGACGAGTAGAATATTCGATTGCGGGTTGGGGAATATAACTGAAACGGATGCGTTGACTATGGTTATGCCTTTGAGAAAAGGGCTCTTCTTTGAAAATAAGCTTGTGAATACAAGGGCTCTATGGCATAATCATCTGAAAGACCTCTAACACAATCATGATACCTATGAAGAAAGGTTCTATATTTGAGTAAGACTTTTCGACTTTGATATAGGAATCGTTGCTTCTTCAATAATTTCTTGTGGTTGAGGGGTTTCTTTGGCTTCTTAATCCTTTTGGAAACGGATTTCTTTACAAATTTTGTGGATTTCCAATCTCGTAACATGAGATTGATCAATATGATAATGAGTGTTTTGGATGATCTTTATCTAAATTAATGTAGTGAAAACACATCAAACAAATTTAAAACAGTTGTTTTAAGTCCTATGCTAAACATCAAGTGTATAACCAAAATGTTTTTCAAAAAGTGTTTTAACGGGTTTTACACATGACAAGCACTTCAAACAGACTCACTCTTAGTTCTCAAGTAGGTCATCATAGCAATCAACAGCCCACATCTTAGAACTGCGTCAACTCACACAGCCGTGTCACCCCCGAAAGGGCGCCCGTGTTTTTGTCTTTTCCAGGTGCGTACTCAGAGTGACGAAAGTGGATACCGGATCCCCTAAGCAAACAATCCTTGGCAGTTATATGGTGAGTATCTTGGGGGTAGATTCTTCCCTCCCCTGCACTGTGATTGAAACAATGTTCGGAAACTGACTCGGTTAGTTACTACACTAGGTTCATAGTAAAGGTTTCCGTTCGGTGCGGCAAATGATAGACTCCCTCGAGAGACCTCCCTACCTTTAGAACAAAGGCTTTGGGGATGGTTATCAATGCACACTACCGTCAAAAGAGGGTTTCCCCAATTTTGCTTTAAATTTTAGAGTGGGGTGGAATAGCCTGGCTTTGGCTTGAACCCACTTGAGTCGTTCCTCTTGGGTGAGTACTTTTTCCCACAAGAGCAGGCTCTCTACAAGGTTTTAACAAAGCTGTAAAATGCATAAAAAGAAAAAGGTGAGTTTGGCATTTTGATCACCCAGTTAAGGGGAGAGCATAGGCCTATCACCGAAGACAAAGCAAACAAAGGTTCAATTGTTAAGCACCAAATGAAAATTTTCTAAACTAAGTGAAGATGTTGCTTCACATAAACAAAAAATTCATTTTAAGCCTAAATTGAAAAATGAAGTGTCTATCCTAGGATTGCTTCATTTTACCTTAGATGACTACCCTAGGATTGGTTAATTTTATGCTTAAATGACTACCCTAGGATTGGTTAATTTTATCCTTTTAGATTATTAATTGTCTACGGCTGCGTTGGAATTAGTTAGATTTTTTTACAATTACAAATTACAAAGCTGCCTTTTAAAAGTTGCATTGCAACAGACATTATAGGTGCTGCAAAAATAGTTAAGGGCGCTGCAAAAATAGTTAAGGGCACTGCAAAAATAGTTAAGGGCGCTGCAACAGTCTTCAAATGCGCTAATCTGAAGGACCTTCCCGAAACATGTTGTTTGCGCTATTCCGCTGTTTTTTCCCTGTAATCAGTCAAAAGAAGCTGCAAAAATATGTTAAAAAGGGGGCAAGAGCCCCACGGTGGGTGCCAAAAATGTGTAATGTTTATTAATGGTTAATCTAATTGAAAACAAAAACACCAAATGAAACATTAATCTAAAGAAAACTAACTAAAATTAAGCAAACCAGTATTCTTCAGAGCCGTCCCATTTTCTCTATCTACAGTGATTCTTTTGAAGCTATTGCTCTCAGATTATGTAAGCTAGGCTTCCTTCAAATGGAAACTTGTAGAACGAGTATGCAAATGAGAATGCTTTACTATTCTATATGCTGATGAAGATGAGATTGATGATACGGATATGGACAGGGGCTGTGGATTATGCACAGGGGCTGTGAATAAGAGATATCATGATTCTATTGCTGTTGCTATGATTCTATGCTATTTATGCTATGAAAGTACTCTATGAATGCTATGGATGCTATGAAATTTTCCTATAGTTTACTTGCTTAAACTTCTATATGATTTGGAGCTCTCGGCAGCTGTATTTATAGATTTTTGCAGGCTCCATGCCGGCTGGCAAGAATCTACGGCTGTGAGATTGTCTGGTAAGTTTGAATGGTGAGAGATGGAGAGGTTGAGAAGAAAATGGGGGAGGTTGAGAGGTTGGAGAGAAGGATGGATTCATGTCTTCAACCCACGGGAACAAGCCTGCACAGAAACAGAGAAATTTAATTTTCTATTTCAACCGTTTGCTTCCCGGGAGTTGAAGATAAATCCCAAATTAAAATAAATTTATTTAATTTATTGCATTTGATTTTTGATTTTTGAAAACTATGGAAGATTTAATTAAATATTTTGTAATATTTAATTATGATGTGACTTTAGAAGAATTTGAAATATTTAAAAGATTTAATTAAATATTTTTGGAAATATTTAATTATGAATAGATTTTTGAATCGAATTAGAGGAATTTTGAAATGATTTTAAGAATGAATATCTAAATTGGATTAGAGGAAATAATTAAATATTTTGGAATTTTTAATTGTAAATGATATTTAGAAGAAGAATAATATTTTAATCTTTTATTTGAATAAGATATTCAAACAAAGATTATTGATAATTAATATAAATAAATCGTAATGTTTATTTAATTAATTAAGAAATGAATATGAAAAGATGATTAAATAAACTTATTTATTTAATCGAAATGAAAGAATGAAGAAATATAAATAAATTATTTATATTTATTTATACGCAGATAGAATTCAAAGATTTTAATTAAATATTAAAAATATTTAATTAATTACCAGACAATATGATGTGACCATTTTAAGGTGTATACATTTTGCCCTCTTTGAAGTGATGTGTTTTACATTGCTTCAAAGAATTTTGAAATTTCCCCAATGTTGACTGTCGAAATAATGATATGTATATGTCAACATGCCGGGCAAATTTCGTAAATTTTAGCCAAATAAATAACTGTCACTGAAGGCAAAATGGGGACACTATTCTGTTCATTATCATAGTATTAAAATATTTTAATATTTAATTGGCTGAATATGCCTGTAATAATAATTTATTATATTTTTCATTCTTTTCACTGACAAATAAATAAGTATTATTAAAATGAAAAGAATGAAGAAATATAAATAAATTCATTTATATTTATTTATACAGAATAGAATTAAAGATTTTAATTAAATATTAAAAATATTTAATTAATTACCGACAATATGATGTGACCATTTTAAGGTGTATACAGAGAGTATAGTAAGTTTTGACAAAATAGCCTTCAAAACAATCAATTCAAAAAGGCTCCTGCTCTGGAAAGGTGAGTCTGACCATGTTTCTTTTCTTGTCCTTTACCCAAAATATTGGTAACAACATTATCCTATAGGTACTCTTATTTTTATCATATCCATTTCTCAATGCTTTAAGATTTAATAGGTTTAGTAGCACTAGGGTTCAAGTTGAAAACATCAATGATTAACTATCTATCTAATTTTTCCATTTCAACCCCTTTGTATGTCCTCACCAATCTAATGTTCTCATCATAGTTGGCCGCTATTGCTTTAAGAATATAAATGTATAGGTACACATTTGGGATGACCAAATTTCCTAAATCTAGGTTCCAATAATTGTAGCTTCGTACCAGGGCATTTCTCTTCTTGTACCAATACTTGAATAACTCCCCTCCATAGATTTTCATTTCAACATCTCCAATTTCATATTACTTGTCTACCAAAACCTTATCAACTCCTAGGCCATGTAATATTATCCTACTTTTGATCCTATCATTAGTTGAACCACACAATTAGGATAGCAAGTCGTCATGGAGGGATCCCTTTTTATCAGGGGTGGAACCAGAGGATTGTGCTTTAGGAGGTGACATTTTGATAGTAATTTGGAAAATACTATGGTTTTAACAATGATTTATAGGGTTTTGACATAATTACAGGTAGAACTAGGGAAAATTATGAAAGGAGTGAACATAAACAACACAATTCAAGCATACAACAACCCTAGAACACTATCTTAGATTTAAAACTAGCAATTGCACACGAATTTGCATAAAATTTGAGAAAGGAAGAGAAAATTATGACTTACAGGTGTATGAATGACGAAAACCCTAGTTCACGACATAGAGACCTCATTATTCACATAAATTAATCTTTGGATACTTTCAAATGCTTTGATAATTTGGAAATGAGCATTTAAACTAGATTTTATTGAAAAAACATTAAATTTGGGATTTCTGGCATCTTGTTTACCATTACTATTCACTTGTAGAAATCATAACACTTTCAACTACCCATTTCTTTAATTTTGAATTTCAACCATTGATTTGGTGATGATCTGTACACTTGAATGACTGAGTTGGAGTAAATAAAGTTTGAAAAACTTGACCATCTTTGACTAGGGTCTCGAGCCAATGAAATTTCACTATGTATATGAGCCTACTACATGCCATCATGGACCCCACTTTATTTGGGAATGCCAATGGAGTTGACATGTCCTCTCCCTGTGCCCCCACGCTCATGCTCTAGGTAGTAGATCAAGTCATGCAGAATGGTGGGGAAGGCTTCTAGATGATGCCACATGTCGAAGATGTGCACTATTTAACCTCCCTTTGTATGCCTCCATACTTAGTAAAAACCTTGGATTGCTTTAATCTTCCATCGAATGGTTGAAATATTGCCACTTGGAATCTTCCCACACCCCCATAGTCAACCAAAGTCTTTAGAGATATGCCCTTGTAGAATGGTGAGGAATGACTAGGATGGTGCCACATGGCACCCATAGAACCTTCAAATCATAGGGCCCACCAAAAGCTTTGTAGAGCCTGTCGTAGACCACTCTACAAAATAGACATGTGGTGCTCTCCCATACCACCGCAAATAATTTTTATTGAATATTTTATTCAGTGCGGACTAGCGGGGAACAATAAAGAATGAACACCTATTATGTGGGACTAAGAAATGCTTAACTTAAAGAAATTTTATCACACATGCTTTAAGTTATGACTCAAGATGAGGGCATTTAACTAAGTCAAAAAATATTTAAAACAAACCTTAGAAATAGACCTAGGAAAAAAGACATTAGATTTTTCGAGGAAATATTTTATGGCTCACAAGCAAGACTTAAAAAATATTTTAAAGGGGATGAAACCGATAGGATTAGGACTTTGGGGTTGGTAAATGCATGACTTCAATGACTCTATTTGTAACTTAAGGAACCAACAACTTCCTAGCATAAGTTAGTGAACAAATAGAAAAATGGCTAAGGTATTTGAACTATCAAGGTTTAAACAAGGTTTTACCCCTATGGTGAACCCTGGATGCAGGAACAGACAAATCCTAGCTTGCATATGACCATTAGAACAATCAAAATTTTGAAATGTAATAAATAGAACCACATTTTTTTTCAAGAGTCTTATCACCACCCAACTTACATATTTTCCTAAACAAATTTTTTCTTTAGGAAAGTTCATCTTCTCTTTTGGATGGTTTCAACAATGTCTTCTTCATCATAAGTGTTTCTCCTCTCTCAGGTTCATCTAGTTGATTTCTAGAACCTCTTGACTAGTATCCCCTTTTGTTATGTGTGCAATTGCAATCCCTATTCTCCTTGATCATTCTGGTCTACATTATGGTCATTCACAAAATTTATGGCTTGAATTTCCATAAGTGGAATAGGTACCTTGTGTAGAGGAGGGGGATCGATTGCTTAGGACCCCAGGTCACGAGAGGGTCTAGAAAATTTAGTTGCTTTGATCTATCTCATGCTAAGGAATTGTTTGAGATAGGTTTGATGTTTGAAATGGTGAAAAGGAAGGACAAATAATCCATCTCTTTCCTTTTGTCGATCCAAGAGGTTTAGGAAGTTAGGTGAGCAAGTTCCTATAGTCTAGACTATAACTTAGGTAGCTCACTTCCAGAGGACTCCAATGCGGGTCACAAAAAATAGGTGGTGCATTGGCATCTTAGTTGGGCATTGGCGTCTATATGGAAAACAAGTGTAAAGTACAATATAAAGGCTGAAGAAACCTACTAACCACCTAAAAAATATGGTTTAATGCAATAATAAAAAGAAGAAAGCAAATAGATAGTTGAATAACAAGAAGAATACTTTTTAACTTGATTTAATCTATGAATTGACAAAAAATAGGGTGAGGAAAGTGCACCTTCCTACCCACAAGTTGATATCTTGAATGTCTTCACACCATGAGAAACCTACAAACTCAAGATGGAAAAATATTGGGGTTGTGTATAGAGGATTGCCACAGTCAGTCCCCCACTTTGGTGTCTCAACCTCCATGAACAACCAATATACCAATGATAGGAGAAATGCGATAAAGAAAGGTATTAAAACAAAAGAAATATGAACCATGGTAAACAACAATATGCTAAGAAAACAATATGATGATGCTAAGTGAAATAAAGATGGAACAATATCACCTTCAACCACATGCACTCAAGGAAAATGGGAGAACCTGAGTGAGCTCACAAGCTTGCAAATATCGACATTGCCGCAACAATGAAGAGATTGAGTTTGAAAAACACAAACTTGATGCTTCAATGGAGGTGATAATTTTGTGAAAATTCTATGAAGAGAGTGAAGAAAGAGTTTTCCAATGTTTGAATGATCAAGAAGCTTAAGAGAGTCAATGAGATAGTAATTAGAAGATGAAATTGGAGGAAAAGGAGCCATTTGAGGTTAGTCAAGGGCACAAAAATGTTACACTTCATCGCCAATGGAGATTTGTAATGCTTCTATGAATTCTAGAGGAAAGATCATATTAGGATGATAGTGCACTATGTAGACGTCTACGCATCGTGTTAGCATTCTTGATAGATATCCTCCACTGACACAAAAAAAAGCTGCTAAGTGGATGAGAGATGAATGAGGGATGTGGAATAACATCACCGGATTTAATTTGTCTAAGGTAAGAAGCGTGTAACTGTGTAATTTGCAAGGGGTAAAAATTCATGCCATTACATTTTTCCCCCACTTTAGTGAGCATAAGTGTCAGTGAATACATGGTGAAGTAGAGTGAAAGTTGAGAAATGTATACCTGAACCATTGAGGAAGAAAAATGCAATCTGAAACACTCGAAAGAACAAGAAGAGGAGATGGCTCCATAGGTACTTGGTCTTGAGGAGAGTTGAAAAAAATGTGCCACAAGCCCTTAGACCTATGGAAGGTGAAAAAAAGGTTATGTAGGTGCTCAGTCCTATAGACAAGTCACCCCAGGTGCTTGATCCTAAGGGAGTCCAAATGTGAAAGGCTTTGCAAAGTCTGATGGGCCCTTATAGGTGCTTAGTCTTACAAGAAAAGTTTGAGGTCCTCGATCTTCCAAGCTTGATTGAAAAAGAAGCTTCATAAGTGCTTGATCTTGCAAAGCAACATGTTAATCGATAGACAAAACATGTTAGATAGAAAAAAGCCACACAGGAAGACAAACAATGATGCAGACATCCAATAATTGAAGGAGAAGCTTTCAAAGGGGTCACTTGGGGACCCTTCAAAAGAAAAAGGGGTTTTCTCAAGGGACACTCCGTTTGAAAGGAGATGCAGATGCTTCTAGTATCAAGGAATCCTTTCGAAAGATCTCTTTCATCAAGGAATTCAAAAGGAAGAATACACCCTCGCAAGGGTATGTTTTCAAACTTATTCATTAGAAAAAGTAATCCCTTCTCAAAGGAATTTTTTTAGATTCTTTCTTTATGAATCTGTGATGAAAGAAAAAGTTTTGCTAGGGGTCCTTATTGAAGAATGCATATTTTTGAAAAATAGACAATTTTCAATGAGGGATTTTTTGGCCACCGAATACACCTTTGGAAAATCAAAGAAGTATGATAACCCCACTTAGTATTTTGCATGTTGAACATAAAGGCATGCGACATCCTAAGGAGAGAGAAGAAAGTGATGTTGTGGTCTGTGATACATGGCAAGACGTAAACATGGAAATGTTGCCACACTCATGAGGGACAACATATAGGCACCACAACATCACAAAGCAAGCAAAGAAGGGAGAAAAAAAAAATGCAACGTAAGAAAAAACAAAGACATCAAGAGACAGGGGATCTGATATTTCAGGGTCAGAGCTACTCATAGATATAAATAGATAAATATAGCATAATAATATATATGAAATGTCATCAATCCCCTACCATATCAAACCATGTGAAGAAAGGGACATGAAGAAAACATAAAAATAAAAATTTAAAAATTTGGTTCAACATGGAAGGGAGGCCTAAATGCCCCCAACACTTTGCATCATCCCCAATTATTGAAAATCAAGGCACAAGAGAGGAAGAATGATGTGAAAAATAGAAGAAGTTTATGACACAAAATACTCCTATATCCAACAACCTACAAGGGTGAGAAGGGTCCTCTAGGAACACATAAAACAAGCATGAGGGAAACACAAAACACACACAATCTAATCTAAAAATAAAGAAGAGGTTCCCTCGTAGTCCTCATCAACCAAGAGGTCATCGTTCTCTCAATCTAGATCATTGTAAGGGGAAGGCAGATGAGCTTGCAAGGGAAGGATAGCAAGGGGAACACCCTTTGACTCTCCTATGACAATAAATAAGGAAGAGGGCCCCTCGAGGTCTTCTTTGCTAAACTCTTGTGAGGTAAACATAATTGATTTTGTAAAAATCACTGACAGAGTTGGGACATTGTCTACTGAGTTGAACATGCACTTAATGGGAGTGCCATGTGTCAATTGAGCAAGCAACAAAGGATGCACTCGATATCCACTAATAACCTCATTGAAATACTTGAGGATAGTGATGAACTTAGGGGATGTCGGGGTTTCCTTTGTCACTAGCACAACACAAGCCAAAGAAAAACCAACTTCCAAAGAAGGCGATCCCTTCTTTTGACCCCTGTAAGAAGTAGGGTCATCCTTCAACTTGCGCTTCATCAAAGGATGCGAGATCCATACAGATGAATTAGAAGGCAAGGAAGAAGTAGAAAAAAGAACAACGAACACCATTGAGGTATTCGACATATCCATAGGCTTTGGAAAAGGAAAAATATCTAGAAGGTACATCAAGAGTGGAGGCTCAATCGATGGAGCGATGAACACTTGCACCCTTTTAGGGTGAGGGTCATCCACACTTGTAGGGGGAGCCAAAAGAAAGATTGAGGTGATGGGAACTAAATCAAAAGGGGTAAAAGAGGACACAATAGAGGATGTTGAAAAAGGAGATACTGGCTCCCCATCCTCCTTCTGCAATGCAACCTACTTGGCATCTAAAGCCTTCGTCTTGTGTTTACGCTCATGTACAATGTGGTTTCTTTGGCTTTGAGAGCTAGAGGCTACAACTTGAGGAGGAGCAAGAGGCTCCTATTTTGTCATGGGAGTTTCCATCACAATTGTTGCTGCCAGAGGGAGTGACTCTTAGATAGAGATAGGAGGAAGAGATGTAGGAACGAATACCACAACTAGTGGAGAAGCATACTCAAGCACCTCATCGACATGTCTCTTCCCATTCGCTACCCTAGGGACAAGAGTAGTAGGAAGTCACAGAGGCCGAGACACAAAATCTACTCCATGGGGACCTTTCCCCTTACCATACATAATGGGCTAAGGGACCTTCGGCAAGAAAAGAAGCTCAAACACCTGATGCTTGGCCTTCCCCCAAGCGGGCACCATCAGAATCCCCAAGAGATGCATAGGGGTTGAAGCCAAGGGCACCATAGTAGGACAGGAGGAAAAAGTAGGTGGAACAATAGAGGAAGAAGGAGAAAGCTCTTGAGTGGACTCTCCTTTTCCTTTTGAGAGGTAGAGGTAGCCTGATGATGCACTATCATGCAATCCTTTATCGAAATAGCATAGGGAGGAGTATAGGTCACTTTTGGTGCTACATCCCCATTCTTGTATTTTATGTAAGTGTGATACAATATGTTCATCTTGGGAGGAAGTAGACTAATAGGGGTAGGCCATAAGTTATCTAATGAATAAGCCCCACATGACACCAGGGGTTTGTACCCAGTGTCGTGCAAAACGTGCATAGAGCCCTCATGAGAGAATTTTAAACATTTATGGATCATTGAAGGGATTAAATTCATGGAAACTAGCCAAGGAATGCGTAGCTTCACTTTAAACAAGTCAAACTCTGGGATAGTATCGAAAAGGGCATTCACAGTCTTGGGCCCAACTAGAAGTGAAACAGTGATAGAACCAATAGGAGGGATAGAAAGTCCATCATGTGTATGTATCGTGCTCTTAGATTCATCATACCCATCCTTATGTAAAATTTTTATTAGCATAATCTCTTATGTAATAAAATTAACTCGGAATGTAGGATCAATGAAGATGCTAATCATGATATTCCCATTGATACGAGTGGGAGTGCACAGAGGAGAGGGTTCTTTATGAGAATTCATCAACAATTCCTATGATGTAAAGGTTATTGTAGGAGACCCATTTGCAGGCTACAAAAAATGGGATGGGAAGATGCATGAAAGAAGGCATCTTCTACATACATCGAAAAGGAATTTCTCAGAATCCGCCAACCATTTAATAATTAGATAGTGACCTATTCTAGATTTCACTTCACAATATTTAGGGACTCTTCTAGCTACACCGCTAGGGGTCATAGGTTGGGTTGCAAGGCAAGGCACCCTGTAATGCAAACACATACAACACACCTAGAACATGAGAGAATACTCCTTCAACACTATGAAATAGAACTAAAGCAATTCATGTTGAGTTCACCAAAATATAGAGGGGGGTCGACTGTTCAGGACCCTAGGTCACGGGAGGGTCTAGAACAATCAGCTACCCTAATCTACCTCATAGTAAGGAATTGTTTGAGACAACTTTGGTGTTTGAAAGGGTGAAAAGGAAGGAAAATTGATTAACCTCTTTCATTTTTCCAACCCGAGAGGTTCAGGAAGTTAGGTGTGCGAGTTCCTAGAGTCTAGACTACAACTTAGGCAACTCACTGCCAGAGGACTCCAATGTAGGGCATGGATGACAGTGTGACGTGTTTCCACCTTAGTTGGGTGCTAGCATCCATACAAACAAGTGTAAAGTACTATCTAAAGGCTGAATAAACCTACTAGCGACTTGACAAATATGATTTAATGGAATAATAGAAAGCAAAAAGAAACTAGATAGGTGAATAACGCGAATACTTTAACTTCATCTAATCTATGAATTGAAAAAAAAGAGGGTGAGGAAATTGCACCTTCATACCCACGAGTTGATATCTTCAAAGTATTCACTCCATGACCAACCTACACACACAAGACAAAAAAATGTTGATGTTGTGTATATAGGACTATCACAGTCAGTCCCTCGGATTGGTGTTTCCACCTCCATGGACAACTAGTATAGCAATGATAGGATATATACGATAAAGAAAGGTGTAGCATAGAAAAATGGATATTTGGACATTTTCACACTCATTTGGGTCCTTCTTGTAGATTTTGGCTTAGTTTTTCCTTGAGCTAGTGTTGTAATGTGGTTAACACATTCACATTAGGTCATGGGCCCTTGTGAACTAATAAGGATTTTAATGGAACCTTGCAAAAGTGTTGTGAAGTGTTGTAACACACTTTCACACTTTTCTAGGGTCTTATTAATGTATTTCACCTAAATAACCTCTTTTTATCATTTACCAAGCCTTATTTCAGAGTGTTGTAAGGTGTTGTAACAAACTTTCACACTTTTCTAGGATTTTCATTAATAATTAGGGTTTCTTATGCTTTAATTGGCCCCATTTTGCATCTACAGGCCTTACTTATGAGTATTTTTGAGAATAAACTTGCTGAACATCATTTAAAAGTTTTAAGTCCTGAAACCCACCTCAAATGCTTAAGGTGGGACCCATTCACCATCTTGGGTGAACAAGTGCCCTAAGGTGGGACCCATTCACCCAGAGTCGCAAATGAGTCCCCTAAGGTGGGATCCATTCACCCAGAGTGGCAAATGAGTCCCATTTGGATCAAAATTCAAAGTTAATTCAAATTTCTGGTGAATTTTTATTTTCTAAGATCTAAGGTTGGCCTATGATGATGTATTTTCAGGAATTATTGCATAATTAAGTATAAATATAAGGTTTTCCTACCCATTTCACCCCCAATCAATCTATCAAGCATTCTAAGCATTTCAAGCATTTTCAAGTCTACATCCATTAGAGCCATTACTTGCATGTTTGCAACATTCTGCTTCAAGGGTTTGGTGAGTTGTAGCATTTCCTTTTTTTCATTCATCATTCTCTTTCCATGTTTCATTTCATTTCAAGGGTTTAATTACCAACATGGGGTTTGACCAAGGAAAACCCCTATTCACTAACCCCATAATAATTTTCCCCTCTCTTTGCATGTGATTTGCAGGTTTAGGTTGCATATTTGTCAAAGACAAAGATTGGAAAAGTTTCCATCAAGTTTTCAAAGCCATTCAAAGTTGTCAAAGTCCTAAGAGAAGCTTGGAGAACACCTACAGGTTGAATTTGATAGTTTCAGACCCAGATCTAAATAAGGAGTAGAAGAGCATATCAAGAACTACATATTCCACTTTTGAATTTCTAGAAATATGGAAGTGTACTGATTCACTATTAGTGGTGAATAAGTCCCACTGTAGGAGTGTGA
>VDFB02340034.1:0-67006 GCA_007258455.2 Sequoia sempervirens
GCATACTCCATGACTTGTATTTGAATTTGAGATGTATTTGTATTCGAGTGTATACCCTTTGACTTGGTACTTGTATGCTTTGTGACTTTGAATTCAAGTGTATACTTTACCTATACTTACCTTATGACTTCATGCACTCATGTTTTACCAAACTTAGGGTGTTTTTGTTTCTTGGTTAGCATCTTACTTGTTCACTTCATGACTGATGTATATGTGACTACTCCATTCTTAAGTGTATGCTTGTGTCTGCGTAATTCATGCCTGTATGAAATTGTTTGTATCTGTTGAGTGCATCTATATTGCTTCCTGCCTTATGAGTATTTATGCATTGCATACCTTGATTGAGTTTATGTGCTCTACGTATAATTACATGATTTATATGCCTCGCGTAATTTATTGCTTGTTGCTCCTATGTGAATTTGTCTCATATTGAGTGTCTTACTCCATGTATTTATAAGTGTATTTCGTGTATTTGTATACTACATACGTAATCTGTGATGTGCTCTATACAAGAAATGTATTCATGTTGCCCTATGCTTTGTATCTTGTATGCATATTTGACATGACTGCTCTGTGGATAATGTTCTAATGTGTCTTTCATGACTAGTGTGTTTTCAACATGTCTACTTTCTACCTGCGATTGACAAGCATACCTCATGCTTGATACATTCAAGAGTATACTTCATGCTTTATGTATTCAAATGTATGTTGATGTATGCTCCATGTATTTATCCATGCTTGTACTCCATGCTTTACTGCTTTCATGTATTCAAATATTTAATTCATACCTTAATGAGTGCACCTCATGTCTTACATGCTTGCTTTATGCCTAATGTACGTTAGCATGATTACTATGTGTGTGTATTGAATAGGTATACTTCTTCGAGTGTATTTTCATACCTTGAGTGCATCAACATGCCTTATTTGTATTTCCTAAGTACATGTATCATATCTTGCGAGTGATTGTTTGATGTGCCTTAGCATGATTATTTCCTGGAAGCTTTATATGTGATTAGTTCATGTTTGTCAAAACTCTTCTTACATGAGTGTCCTTGTAATGTCTTAAATATGCTTCATGATGTGACTTATGTATTTTTTTTCAATGTTTTCTCATGCCTCATATGTTATTGGCTCCATTATTGTTATTGTGACTTACAATATCTTGTGACTGTCTCAAATAATTTTCTCCATGTATGGTATGTATTCAACATGAGTGATTATATGTGTACCTACTGTGTCGTCGATTGCTACATGTTTGAAATATTTTCTCAATATCTGGTGTATTCAGCATATGTGATCCATGCGAATGCTTTGCACATGTATGACTCATGCCTTGTATAAGTGTATGATTTTATATGTATGTTCTCTATGCTGTATGTGTATTCATTTGTATACATCTTGTCGTATGCTCTATGCCTTACATATATTTATGTCTTATGTGTGCATATAATTGTGCTTCATATTTGTCTGTATTTATGTTTTATGCTTCATGCCTCACGTATCTTTGTCCAAAATATTTATGCTTGACATGTATTCATACGTATAATCCATGCCTTATTTGTACTCATATGTGTGATTCATGTCATACCTTATGCTTTGTGCCTTAAATGTATTCCAGTCTTATGAGTATTACTATGTATGTGGCTACACAACTAATGTGTTTATCTCATGTGTGCTTAACAATGATAAAAAGATTTTCTTAGTTGTAATTCAAGTTGAGATTGCTTGAGGACAAGCAATCTTGGGCAGGGCGGGCTGTCGTGTCCCCTGAAATTATAACACTAAACTATCAAGCGTCTAAAGACAAATAAATAAATAATATACAAATAATTGTTAAATTCCAAACATTAGTAATTATGATTTAAGTATAATTATAATTACCGTTGGAAATATTATAATTATAAATATAATATTAATGATAAAATGAGAATTATCAAATATACAAAATATAATATTCAAAATATAAATTATGAATGAAATGTAAAATACAAAATATTAAACAATACAAGCAATTGATAATCTTAAACCATTATTATAATAATAAAATATTATACAAATAAAATAAATATCAAAATACATATATATATAATATATATATATTAGTGCACCTTAGTATTAAAATATAATGCACACAAACTTAACAATAAAAATATAATAAAATAGATAATAAAATGAATACAAACTAAAATATTATTATAAGTCATAATTATCAGATAACCATATTATAATCATAATTGTTGATCATATTATTAAATAACCAAGACTCCAACTCAGCGATCATTTAAAGATAATATTATAGCCAACACTAATGGTCAGCCGTCATACCAAGCGATGCACCAAATGACGTCAGTCAAACTCCTGGACTGTGGCGATCAGGAGAAGTCACGTCTCTTTAGTAGTTATTTAAGAAATCATCCTCATGACCAAAAAGAGGGGGACAGGTGAAGAAGAAAAAATAATAAACTTTATAATACATGACTGCTGGCTTAAAAAGGTCATCTACATGACGTGGCTGGGAGAGAGGAAAAAGTAGATATATTCTGCACTTTACAATCAGCAATCTGACAGTCAGAAATCAGAGGTCTGGCTGTGTTAGGTGAATTTAATATGATTGTTAATTTATATATATATAGATAAAATAAAATAAAAAAATTAAAATATAGGAGTTTAATATGATTGTTAATATATATAATGTTAATTGATTAATTATTTATATATATATATAAATAGATAGATAATTAATAATGATTATAGTATTTGTATAATATATATATATATATATATATATATATATATGATTATAGTTTATACATTTATATATGTGATTATGTATATATGTATATAGTTATACGCTTTATATGCGGGTATCTAATGATAATGCTTGCAGCAACTATTGAGCCTTATAAGTAATAATGGCTCTACTATAATAAATGGTGTAGGGAGATATCATCTTCGGGATCTTGAATAGACGTTTAATATCTATCTAATGAACTTTGAAATTATATAGAAGAATCATTCATAAGGAAGAAATGAGTAACCTTTTGACAAGAATGAAATGTTTATATCATCCTTGATATTATCACAGAAACTTTTGATCTTTAACATATCTAATGTCTCTTTGAGAAACACTTTGAATGCAAGAGTTCCAGTATAAGTGCCTCTATTAGAAAGGGATCATTACAAAGTGGGACGCCACCTATGGAGGAATTAGGGTTTGACTCAAAGAGAAAGGTTAGGGTTTGAGATGAGTCAACCAAAAATTATAAAGGGGCCTTTACAGTCATCATTTGGAGCATCTTTGGTCTATAGTATAGCGACCTGACATCTACGATAAAAATAAAAATAAAAATTTCTATCTTTTACAACTTTTAACCAAAGTAAACGAGTAAACAACAGCATAACAAAATTTTTCTTTTCTTTTTGAAATAAAGTACAACATCTAAATATGATTTCAAACTTTTCCAATTTAAATAACTTTAACTTTTCATTTGAATAACAGAGTATAAGAGTATAAGAGTATAAGAGTATAAGAGTATAAGAATACATACATAGCTTTAAAAAGCTTTTGCACAAATAGAAGTAAGACGGTCCAGGTTCTTCCTTGCAAATCTTGGTTCTTCGGTTGTCAGGTTGTGGAGGAGAAATATCACTCGGGTGCTTTTCCGCCAACCACGGACTAATAATGCGGTCCCCCGCACATTCATTTTTCAATGAATGGCCCTCTCTTCGTCGAAGAGATTGGTTGAGTGACCGATTCCGTTAACCAACTGAGCATAGTGTCGTGTCCTACATTACTAGATTCTTGTGCCTTACAATCCCAACCTAGTATATGTGTTTTGGATCACTGTGAACTAACAATGTAATCATCTTCCTAAACAAAGAGGATGTAGGTACATTACATTACTATGGCCATAGTGTTTGATTCAGTAAACGACTGATAAGTCATCTATCACTACACTACTCAGGGCCGATTTGCCTTCGGGCTACCTTACTCTACGCGTAGGTTATGTCCTTCAGTGGGTTCAGTTTACCCCAGACTACCTACCTCAAACAGTTTACTAGAAATGAGTTTTTAAGCAAGTGTTTGCTATCCTATCTCCTGTTTCCGGAATTCTTTATCCTAGGAGAGAGCTTCCTAATGTTAACCTAATAACACAAGCTAGGATTACACTTTATTTTAAACATCATTTCGTTCCTAGAAATTATTACATATTCTACGTATTCTCCATATACGGAGATCATACAAGTTTAGAACTTCAAACATTTGCATAATCATTTATTACTACCAATCAACTATCATACACAAAAGACAGTCTTGAAGTGCAATGCATATTATTCCCCATCAATGCATATAACCAAATAGAATCCTTTCTTTTTCCAAAATTTCCATTTCTACTAAATCATTCTAAACCCCTTGAATTCCCTTTATTCAAATTCCAAATTCCATTTTAATCTTTTAAAACTAAAAATGAACATAATGAACTGTATTAAGCTAATTCCCTTAACCACATTGTCATTTCCTATCTTTTTCCCATGCATAAGAAGAAAATCTTTTATTCATCATGCAATTTAAGATTATCAAAATGATTGATTACTGCCATAATTCATTATTTCCAATTTAACACAGTCAGCAATATAAGACAGTAAGGAAAACAACTTTTAAAGGTTAAAACTTAAATCCAGAATCATGCCTGTTTTAAGCTCCTTTTTCCAGTAATGCCTCTCCAGAAGTCTTCTATTGTTGCTCTTAGCCAACAGTATCTTTAAGCAGAAATTCTCCAAATCACAATCTCACAATAGTTTATAACTGAGAATACTCAGCACTCATTAAAACACTTTGAACAGACAACTAGCATAAATTCACAATATTTGCTTTCAAATTTGCAGTGACAAGCTCTTTCTAAAAACGTCAGAAATCAGAAAGCCAAGCATGTTTTTGAATGAAGGTTTGTGTGGTATTTATAGGCCGCAGTTAAAACGTTTTCCTCATTTCTGGGCATGCTTATTGACAAATTTCACTATTTACTCAGTCAAAGTGATACCTGCCATGCATCCAATCCTTTAGTCATGATCTTTTATGATGAATCGACTCCTTTACAGCCAGCAATTCGAAGAATCTTTCAACTTGAAAGCAAAACGAAATTCACAGTCACGTTTTTCTGCCAGGCGTCAGAATTCTTCATGATATTTTTGCTGCGTTTTAGGTTAAGTTATAAATCGACCCAGCTCAGCTTTTAATCGCTATTTTCTGGTTTAAACCCTTGACATTGTCTTCTCCCATTCCCAGCTGTGCAGGAGTTCCACCATTTTCACGGCAAGTTCTTCATTTCATTTTTTTTTATTTATTTATTTCATAAGTTCGACTTTTTCCACTGTTACCTTGTATTTTGAAAAATTTAAATGATTCATACGGCTATCAAAATTACTTTATGCTTTCAAAATAATAAAATGCGAATTTCTATCCTTTCCACAAAAATGCGAATTTCTATCCTTTCCACAAAAATGCGAATTTAATCCTTTCCAATTGAAATTGTTGTTTTCTTTTAATAATTTTCTATTTATATACTTTATTTATTATTGTGTTAATTTAAACATTAATATTTATTTTTATATAAACGTATTTATATATAAATAAATATTAATTTTAATATTAACATATTTAATCAATAAAATATATAAATTTATTATTATTTATACATTTCTTATGTGTTAATATTTATATATATAAATATATATATTAATAATTTCCTTATTAATATATATATATATATATCATATATAAATATATAATTAAATCCTTCAGATAATAATACTTGAATATCATTTATCAAGATACCAGGCTGAATGTGTACGTGTAAACATGTTTACATGTACTCTATGTATATACATATGTATGCGTATATACATGTCGATACATATGTACGAGCATATCCATCTACTTACGTACATACGTGTCGATATGTTTATACATTTAAATATGTGTATACAGTGTATACATGTGTACACGTACCTATTCGTCCTGCATCACATTCATTTCATTTACGTTCATTCACAGGGATTCACAGTAAAGTCAGATTAACATTCAATCACATCATATAAAGCATAGGGAAGTAAATCTTACTCCTAAGCCTATGGATGTCTAACTTATCTGACCTGTTTCTCTATGTACTGTTCATAATGTGTGTATGCTCAACTGATTAACTTTACCGGTCAAACGACCAATACCCCTCTCCCAAGTGATATTCCCCCTCTGTCTTGAGGACTGGATCTCATTCCTGCATTCACAATTATAAACTCACGGCAGTTAATTGCTCACAAAATTAGCAATACATATAAATTTCATAAGATATAAAACATCACACATAAATCACATTATGTACGTTTTTCACCATGATTAACATCAAGTAATAACACAAGAATGAGACGATCAAAAGCTCATATTGAAAACAAGGTGATTCACATCTTTATTCATTCATAGAATTGTCTTTACAAACACATAATCCTTATTCAATTCTAATAGCCTAATAGCTATACAATTCGGGATGTAACAGGAAAGAAGAATGTTTGAATAACTACTTTACTTAGAACTGAATAGGAAAGAAGAGAAGTTTCTTAACACATGTTAAGTTGTGAAATAATTGTTTCATGTATATAGTCTTTTCTTGATTTTGTTGTCTTTGATGTACGGTTTACATTAGATAATGAAAAGTAAATTGTTTAGTATATAATGGCTCCATATATAGAGCATATGCTTGTGTATAAGATACTAGTTACTAGGATTGAATCGAGAACATTTGCAAGTTATATACTACAACCAGATACTAAACAACTTAGTCAAGTTATTGTATTCCTAGGATGTGAATATCCTAAAATAAGGCGTCAGTTGTAGTATCTTGCTAAAATGTTCGTCATTCCAGTAGTTAGGTTGTTGTAGGAAGTCTAGGGTACGGACTACCCCGATAGACCAACCTACGCGTAGAATTAAGATAGCCTCAAGTCAAGTTGAACCTGGCTAGTGAAAGTGACATATGACCTATGTTCTTCATTGAACGTAAACACTTTGGCCAAAGTAGTGTAAGGAACCATTTAGTTGTTGTACTACACTGTCAGTTCACCGTGGTCCCGAATTACATCCTAGTTTGAGTATTGCCGATTGCACGAAAGCTAGTTTTGTAGGATCACAACACTATGTCCAGTTGGTAGTCATTAAAGGTTACCCAACCAATCTCTTCTTCGAAGGGAGGGCCGTTCATTGCAAAATGATCGTGCGGGGGACCGCATTATAAGTCCGTGGTTGGCGGAAAAACGCCTGAGTGATGTTTCTCCTCCACGAACACCCGCCTGATGATCCAAGACTTGACAGGACGAACTCCTGGACCTTCTTACTTCTATTGGTGTCAAAAGCCTACGGGCTATGTATGTATAATTCTCTTCTTACTTTGTAATTTCATTTGGAATGAAATAGTTTAAAGATGCAAAAGATGTTTCTTATTTATGTTTTGAAAAGAAAAATTTTATCATTATGATATTGTACTTGCTTTTGTGACTGAATTTTAAGGTTTTAAATTTATCGTACAAGTGTGTTCGTTACAGGCTAGTAGTAGCTAAAACCAACCACAACTAGAAAAAGAACATAATCTCCATCAAAAATAAGGGTCCGAAATATACAATTGATATGAAAAACCAAGCAGTAAGTGAGGAAAAATCTTCCTTGGATTCCTCAGATTCATTAGATTCGAACTCTAAAGAAGAATGGATGGAGAAGCAAAATCAAGGAACGATGGAGCCAAATAATGAAGGAATTTTGGAATTGCAATCATGTTCAAAAGATGAAACTGTCATGTCCCCGAAATCATAACACTAAGATAAATACATATTATTAACCACTCAATATCATTATAATTATAATTATCAAAGAAAATATTATAATTATAATTATTATATAATATTATAAATATTAAAATATAAAACAATTTAAATAATAATATAAATATTAAATATATATATATATATAAAATTAATGTGAAACAATAAAATCAATATATAAATATATAAATATAATAATACTGGAATAAGAAACATGTAATATATATTAATATAAAACATAAAATAATATTATAATTACCGAATATAAAATTGTGAAAATTAATAATGACAAATGTGATTATAATGGATATGCAAGGACATATAATAATATTTTAATATAAAGTATAGTATAGGGACATCACAATATTTTAATTACCGAATATAAAATTGTGAAAATTAATAATGACAAATGTGATTATAATGGATATGCAAGGACATATAATATTTTAATATAAAGTATAGTATAGGGACATCACAATATTATATGAATACACGATTTATTCAGAGTTAGCAACTTATTAAGCTTCAGGGGATATACTATTATTACTAGGCGAAATATGAATATATAATATTCAGCGGAGGTTGAATCTTTGCGAATAGAATTCATACTGTTTTAAATTATAAATATATCACTGCTTATTATCTTCCGTCACCAACATCCCTCTGTATAGCGCAACACATGAATATATCAGCTATAACATTATCGTCACCTTAATGACATTGGAAGGTCATAAGGAGTTCATCAACATTCACAGCCATAGGATATTCTAAAGGAAAATATGGGAAAAGACACACCTCCTCAAAAGGGTGTGAATGGAGGGACATATTAACAGCCATACGGAGGTATTAAAGGTTGGACATGGTCAAGCAAGATGCATCGAACAGATTGGGGATTTGATACAGCCTTAAGATAAAAGCCAGGCACTCCTAGGAACCGTCCAAGCCTCTAATATCAGGCTGCCATTCAATGTGAATGAATTAAAGGTTCAATCAGATACCGCGGGCACCCTTTGAGGATACAGGCATTTCTACATCAGATTGCTTAAAGCTGGAGTATTATCACACTCAAACAAGCAGGTTAAATCACTCCTAAGGGGCAATTGGTCACCGATCCAAGTTGTATATTCAGTAAGGTCAGACACCCAGCCCTCATAAATTCACATGATTTAAAGGATAATAATAGCAGAGATAGCCAATAAGAGTTGTAGACTACATATATATCATTAACTTATAGAAAATATTTATTCACCATTGGCATATCTTCAATTATCAATGTTAAATATAAGTCTAACAATCGAGTGAATTAGCATTAAAAATTGCCCTTAGAATATACCATTCAAAAATCCTTGGTCTTAAGCCCTTTGAAGATCTTGATTTAGAAGGTTAAAGGCAAAGGTTATCATAATTTTGTAAGGGGGCATTACAAGTGGTATCAAAGTATAATCCTGCCATCCTGTGAAAGAACAATTAATGCAAACTTACCAAAGAAGATACCCTAGGAATAACAACATTCAAAAAAACTTTACAAGGGAAACTTGTGTCACAAGTACAAGGAAATTTGGGAACCAGAACATAGATGCAAACAAAAAGGAAGCCAAGCACACAACATGGAAGCAACCTCTAATCAAGTGACAAGAGATGAAGATTAAAAAGGGCCCAAATAAAAGAATAAGATACAAAGAAGGAAGTAAGGAAGGGAGCGACTCTTTTAAGAAATGAGCCCGAAGGAATGAAACTCTCCAAGGGACCCAGTCTGAAAGGGAGTAACCATCTAAGCAATGACTACTAAATCAAGCATATGGGAATCAGGATCTGCATCACCATGTGTTCTATAAGGGAGGACCTAGTGTCCTATAATGGAGAACCTTTGTGTTCTATAATGGAGGACCTTGTGTCCTATAATGGAGTGTCCTATGATGGAGGACCTTGTTTCCTATAATGGAGAACCTTCATGTTCTATAATGGAGGACCTCATGTCCTCCTCTACCATATGCCCAACCTTGCCTTCATCACACAATCTACAACATCTATTCTTTCCTATTACCATACGACATGTTGTTGTCCATACTACCGTATGATTTTTATCTACTACAATTTTCATCATACAGATCTATCAAGGTCTCCTTTCTACCATACAGTTCAATCCACCTAAGATATTTAATGTTTAAGCCTTAAATCATACAACCTATCTTACTTCTACCATACAATCTGCACAGAACAATCTAAGATTGTTATTTTCTACCATACACAATGGTTTTCATGATGTATAGTTTAATTTTATTTCTTTACATCCCCTTGGTAAGATTGTACGGCCTACAAAGAAAAATTGCATTGCACAATCTAAAACATTTTGGTTTTTTGCTGCTAGATCTCATGTTGCATATGTCCAGCCTTTTGTAGTTGCTTCTTTCTCAAATTATGACTTAGGCAAAAACAGGGAATTCTTCATACAAGTTAAATTGGGAGAAAGTACATTCCTCGAAAAGGGGGATGTACAGCAATATTCTCATGACCAAAATGCTTCTAAAGTGCCTATAATACTATCTAGGTTTGTTGATTGATAGGGTGACGCATTTTCTAACTCCACTATGCAGTCAAATTGGGTTTCTTATTTGTTTAGCCTACAGCCATAGTTTCTTTAATTGTATGGCCATTGGCAAATGCATTCTCCTTACACTGGCAAGTGTTTAGGATATGTTGGTTCTACTTATGCTTCATGTGTATTCCCATTTCTTTGCTAGCGGAAAATGTTAGCATTAAGGTTCTCCTTTGTCTATAGCACCATCACCAATTTAAATGTGCATCACAAGTTTGGAAAGTCTTACATAATGTCACTTGATGCTTATTTGTTTACTTATCACCTAGAAGACAACCTTTTCTTTCAGGGGGATGGTATAGTCAACATATAATCCTTATCATTATGTTTCAATAATATGGGTTACTTAACTATGTACCAATTGCTTGTTGGCTTTCAGGTAATTGTAAGAGTCAGTTAGTCAACAATTGTGTTCCTCTTGGCAACTATCAAATCCTTTAAATAGATTTTGTATCGTCAAGAAAATAAGGATGATCTAGTACAATCCAATCTAATCATTGGCTAACCATCTTGGTGTACTTCTATTATAATTTCGTGTGCAAATAAAGATATTCTTTTACTCCTCTATCAGGGATATATTGTTAATTACATTCATTATTTCAATTATTCGTTTTATTCGATAGGAGAGTAAACACAACCTTTAGGCAACAATTAGATTAAAAAACAAGTTGGTCGTACATGTATTAACAAAATATAAAATTATTGTAATGGCCCCCTTTCCTAGGCAATGATCTGTTGCAGAGGTTAGTCCATCATTTGGTCCCTGTGGACTAACAAGGTGGTTAGGGGGCCCTTTAGGGGCGTTTGCAGACTTGTTCAATCAACCTTTTGAGCTAAGTCGGTGTTTTCCCAACTCAGTGTTTTCCAGGGTTCTCGCAGTGTGCTTTCCGAAGCTTATTAAGATGCCTGGACCATACTTACTACTTATAGTAAATCACTGGGGTTGCCAGTATGGTCAATTGGCAGTGTTACTATTTTGGGCTTGATGGCGGACTTATATCCTAGAGTTATCTTGGTTTTATTATGATCCTTTGCATTAAGTTTTAATGTCATTAATAAAGTTAAATTAAAGTATTTAACTTTGTGTTATTAATATATATTAAAAGGGACTTTATATTAAAGGGGATATAAATGATTTTAAAAGTATATAATATAAAGTAAAGTGCCAATTTTAAAAGGGATTATAAGGCGGGAATTGAAATTAAATGAAATGTATTTCAAATGCCAATTTGGGCATGGGGATTTGGAAAAAATATAAAAGCCCATTGAGAGCCCATTTGCAAACAATCTTGGAAGAAGAAAATTGTAAGGGTTTGCAAGTAGACTGGAAAGTTGGTAAATCTCAAGCTTCATCGAGGACAAAAACCCTCATGAGGAACAACACAGTACACGAGTGAAAGATCTCCCAAGCCTGCTTGCAGATAACTCCATTTCAAGGGTTGTGCATTGTGCTTTCAGAGATTGTTCGAAAATTACAGGAAGTCTCATTATCTAGGGTTTGAAAGATTTATCAAGAGATTGCAAGTGTATTGATCATCATTGTCAAAGCAAGGTATTTAAGGAGGTTTCCAAAGAATTGTCAAAGTAGTTGCAGGCATGTTGTTGTCGAGCAAGGTTGGCGTTGGTTTTAAGGTTTTCTATTTTGCTGCTCATATCCTATGCTGGATGCTTGCATTTGTTCCTATTGTGTTGGTTGATTCAAATTGCAAAGATTCCGGTCATTGGTTGACTTTTCGTTGGCATCCAAATTCCTGATTTAGTTAATGCCTTAAAAGGAGCCATGGCTGTTGTAGCTTTATCGTGGCTCATTTTATGCTATTGTGGAGGTGAGTATTATTTCCTAAAGTCGTGAGTTTCCAGCTAGGAAGCCGTGAAGGGTTTTACACAAGGGTGTGGGGTTCTCAAATAGCAAATGTGGCTTCATGCTATTGTGTTGAATGTGGGTTGTAGAGCTGGTGTATTATTTCCGTAGCTCTAACTCTCCTTTCCTGGATGTGAGGGGAAATTGATGCATTGTTGGTCATGGAACTAGTTTGTTATTAGTGAACGTTATGTTGGTATTATTGCTGCATATTGGGGCTAGGCCTTGCTATATGTCTGAGTCTTAGATCTGCAATAGAATGACATGGAGATTCCAAGGTTGATCGCGCTTTTTGAAGGCATTGGAGTCACTTAGGGAGCTGTGGTTTGGTGCAGCCAGGCATAGGACTGTTTGTGAGTTGAAAACTTTGTCAAGCGTGATTCCTAGAGGTGGTTCTGCTGTAGCTATTAAGCCCTCCTTCAACTTCAGCGTGGAACTATTGTCTAGGCGATGCACTTCCTGTAGCAGCCTTATGTCACTGAAGTTTAATAAACTGGTATTTAAAATACTTTGCATTGTGTTGTTAATTCTGAATATATATTGCTGCTGATACTAATAATCAGAAATATCAGGACTTAAGGTTTGTGTCTCATTTGGAGATTGTTGAATGAGCTCATGTACTGAAAAATGTAATATATAATGTTGTCCATTTGTTGGGTTTAATATTTTATGATTTGCAACTACAAAACTATCAAACTCAATTTTTAGTTTGCATGCAAATTGTGACAAAATGTCCCATATGTCAATCTGAAAGAAACGAGCAAAATCGCAAAGTCCAAGGGCAGATTGGGGTGGGACATTATAGTGGTATCAAAGCTACTGCTCCTGTCATCCTGTTGGGTGAACCAGAAAAAAAAAAAATCAGAGTATGACAATGGGTTACAACAGGGGTGAAGAACAAATCAGGAAGAGTTAAGAAGAGGAAGCTATCAAAATATTTGAGTATCAAGGTATGCCTGATGGTTTTCAAACACAAGTGTCTTTTAATGATTTTATGAATTTAGTTGTCACCTTGAAACCTGGGAAGATAGGTTTGGTGAAGTACATCAGAAGAATGTTTGAAGAAAAATTAAAAGAAAGGTTAGAGTAGGAAGAAGAAGCTCTGGTGTGTGAGTTGCAGCCTACAAGTGTTCATGGGGAAGATAAGAATCAGACCACATGCGTTGAAGATTGGACTCTAAGTTCTGAAGAGAACAAAGCTACAAGTTCACTTTAGCCCTATGAGGACAAGGAAGTAGGAGAGTCACCTACTAAAGCTCTAGGTGAAGAGCACATGTGGATTGCAAGAGATGTGGTCATGGAGATTGACAGACAGCCATGTGGGATCAGCTACAAGAAGTTCTAAACCCATTTGATACTCCTCTATTTGAGCCTAGTATTGCTTCATCACCTTTACTTCATCTTGGCAAGGAGTCAGATTGTGGATTGGGTGTCTTTGAGGTGAATGTTTCTTATACCAATGCTGGGAAATTAGAAAATTCAGTATGTAGTGAACAAATGGGGTTGGATTAGACCTACACGGCATTGCAGGATCCTGTTTGGGATGACTATACCTTTGACCATAGTGCTGCCCAAACTTTATCTCCACAATCATGCATGAGGGATGGCATTTTTGGCACTAATAGTGTTGATATCAACCTTGAAAACAAATCTGATTTAGTGTTGCATGGTGCTGATCATAAATCAAAAAATTTATATGAGGTTGATAAGTCTCAAGGATCCAATCAGTTGGCAGGACAATTGAAGGTGAGTGAAAACCAGATTAGTGCAGCCATTAGACATTTTGATGACATCCATAAGTTGATGGCCAAATGTTGTTGGAAGTCTTCAAGAGAACATATGGATCTTGATGGAGAACTTTCCCTTTCAGATTCACAGGCACTCAAAGAAGCGTTAGTGGTAATTAAGTCCAATTACCTACAGCTAATCTCCGATAGAGATCACCTACTCATGCTAGGTGAGATCTACTTTGATGCACTAAAGGGTAAAGAAAGGGAAGTTGATAAGCTTACTGATGAGCTTATGGACACTAGGGATTCCTTGAAGAGCACTCAGAAGGCCCTTCAAGAATCAAAGATTCAAATTGACGAGCTCTATGAGGAATTGAGCTTGGTTCAATCATCATCATCCATAGCAGAAATTAGATCTTTTATGGCTGCCATGACACTTGCGGATGAGAGTGGTACTCATGGTTTGAGGGGAGATCCCCTTATGGAGGTCAAGCAAAAGGAGGTTTCAGATTCGCGCAGTTTTGAGGACAGGTATAATTCTGAAATTTTCAAGTTTACCAAGGATCGTGAGTCACCTTTGTGGGAGAGCCAATTGAGGGCTTGAGACACAAATACAATAGAGGTAGTGATGCATACACTTTGTGGACCAGCCAGCAATGAAATGCATGTATCCACACGTGACAAGGGCGCTAGTCTCTACATTGGCGAAGTAGAGATTGATATTGGTGAGTCTTGTGCTGAGGAGGCAAAGTCCTGTGTGACTAGCATGTTGAATCATCATGCTGTTCCATCTTATTTACATGAGGATTGCAAGGCATCTTCCAGTGGGAGCATGTCTCCTACATTTGTCAACAGTTCAGGTAATGCTTTGGTTGAGGCTGATTGTAGGCGTGAGCCTAGTGAGCCACAAGGATTTAAGGAATAGATGAAGATTATCGAGGATAAGGTTGTTCAAACTTTAACTCGATTCGACAGCACGCCCAAGTTTGTTGAGTACCTCCTATGGTTAGCACAATTGGAGGAAAGGCAAGATAAGGGCAGTAGTTGGGACTTCTATATCTAGTTTGTGAACTATCAAGCATGCCCTAGAGGGGATGAAGTCAAAATACCTCCAGTTGCTATCAAATAGGGACTTTGCTATAGGGTTCGCAGAGAGGACTTGCAAAGCAACTACCAAATCTACCCTTCAAGATCGGAAAGTGAGCCACCTCTTGATTCATGCAATGAAAATGATGAGGCTTGGGTTCCTAATGATTATGCAGGTCTTCCATTGGCACAAGCGAGTGCATTCCACCTTGACTGCATAGTAAGGAGTGTTCATCACTTCTTTTTCATTCCACACATGGATAATTTGATGATGCATAAGTGTGGGTTGGCTCAGGATTTATATCATCCATTTTGGGATGGAATGTTTCCATCTTCGAAAGATGGAGCTAGAACCTGCGGGTCTCTGACTCTCTTTCTTTCAGATGGTTGTATACAGGGACAAGGGTCATAGTTTCATCATGTAGGTGTCTACTTGGAAAAATTTACAGCTTCCTTGCTTCAGAGATTTTCAATGGAGGCATTTACCCATGTGTGGCATACACTTGGGGAAACGAGGATACAGGGGAGAAGTGATTTTAGTGAGCATGATGGAAGTGGTGCTCCATCCCACAGTGATGGAGTTTTACTCCATAATTTGATAGGGGATGGCTGTCCTACTTCATGGGACAAGGATCTCTTTCATAACCCTTGGAGGACAGTAGTTGTTCATAAGTTTGGAGGAGAGTTGCATCATCTCCTCAACATGGGAGAGCGGCATAGGGTTGATACCCTATCACCCTATGACCTGGGCGCAATCATTTGTATCGTCGTAGGTCGATCTTACAGTCTAAGGGTTCTTATCTGTCCCATATCAGCATCCTAAGAGGAGTTGCTACTCATTTTCCAGCACCTATGAGGGGTATTCATCACATCCACAGGAGATTTGCAGAGGTTGGAGAGAGGTGTTGTGATGCTGGCACTTCAAGATACCCCCATCTTCTCGTGTCTGATGGATGGGAGGTTGTGGTATGTTGCCATCTAGGTGGTGACAGGCTTGGCACATCAATTTGATGGGAGCCCAATGAGCTACTTCACCACTCTCAGCATGGTGAAGATTATACCAAAGTAGCGCAATGGAAGTCAATGGGTTTTGAGCATGGCGGACTTCCAATTGGGATGAGGGATCCAGGATTTACTACGCTTGGAAAACTGCTACATATTTGGAGACTGACGCTCAGAGCTTTTGAGTATAGCTTTATCATTATCCAGTTGATGCAGAGGGGTTTTAATAGAGCATTTTACAGGTTTATCTAGGATCCTGATGTTCAAGTGAGGATTGCTTGGGGACAAGCAATCTTTGGGAGGGCGGACTGTAATGTCCCCTTTTCCTAGGCAGTGAACTGTTGTAGAGGTTAGTCCATCACTTGCTCCCCATGGACTAACAAGGTGGTTAGGGGGTCCTTTCAAATGCCAATTTGGGCGCAGGGATTTGGAAAAAATATAAAAGCCCATTAAGAGCTCATTTGCAAACAATCTTGAAAGAAGAAAATTGTAAGGGTTTGCAGGCAGACTGGAGAGTCAGTAAATCTCAAGCTAGTCGGTAAATCTCAAGCTTCATCGAGGACGAAAACCCTCATGAAGAACAACACGATACAGGAGTGAAAGATCTCCCAAGCCTGCTTGTGGTTAACTCCATTTCAAGGGTTGTGCATTGTGCTTTCAGAGATTGTTCGGAAATTACAGGAAGTCTCATTATCCAAGGTTTGAACAATTTATCAGGAGATTGCAAGTGTATTGATCATCATTGTCAAAGCAAGGTATTTACGGAGGTTTCCAAAGAATTATCAAAGTAGTTGCAAGCGTGTTGTGGCAAAGCAAGACTGGTGTTGGCTTTAAGGTTTTATATATTGTTGCTCATATCCTATGCTGGACGTTTGCATTTGTTCCTATTGTGCTGGTCGATTCAAATTGCAAAGATTCCGGTCATTGGTTGACTTTTCGTTGGCATCCAAATTCCTGATTTAGTTAATGCCTTCAAAGGAGTTGTGGCTGTTGTAGATTTATAGTGGCTCATTTTCTGCTATTGTGGACACGAGTATTATTTACTAAAGTTGTGAGTTTCCAGCTAGGAAACCGTGAAGGGTTTCACACAAGGGCGTGGGGTTCTCAAATATCAAATGTGGCTTCATGCTATTGTGTTGGATGCACATGGGTTATAGAGCTGGTGTATTATTTGTGTAGCTCTAACTCTCCTTTCTTGGACATGAGGGGAAATTAATGCATTGCTGGTCATGGGAACTAGTTTGAAGCAGGACGTGGACCTTATGTTGGTATCATTGTTGCATATTAGGGCTAGGCACTACTATATTTCTGAGTCTCAGATCTGCAACAGAATGGCGTGGAGATTCCAAGGTTGATTGCCCTTTTTGAAGGCACTTGGAGTCACTTAGGGAGTAGTGGTTTGGTGCAGCCAGGCATAGGACTATTTGTGAGTTGAAAACTCTGCCAGGCGTGATTCCTAGAGGTGAATCTACTGTAGATATTAAGCCCTTCTTCATCTTCAACATGGAACTATTGTCTGGGCGATGCACTTCTTGTAGCAACCTTATGTCACTGAAGTTTAATGAGTGGTATTTAAAATACTTTGCATTGTATTGTTAATTTTGAATATGTATTGTTGTTGTTGCTAATAATCAGAAATATCAGGACTTAAGGTTTGTGTCTCATTTGGAGATTGTTGAATGAGTTCATGTACTGAAAAATGCAATATTTAATGTTGTCCATTTGTTGGGTTTAATATTTATGATTTGCAACTACAAAACTATCAAACAAACTCGGTTTTCAGTTTGCAACTTTGCATGCAAATTGTTAGACAAAATGTCCCATATGTCAAACTGAAATAAACGAGCAAAATCGCGAAGTCCAAGGGTAGATTGGGGTGGGACATTACAATTATACTGATTAAAATAATGAAGGCCATCAAAATGTATAAGAAACTAACTATATTCCTTCTCACACACCTCTAGTTGAAGAATAAAGATTTGATTTCACCAATGTATTCTCCATAGTCTAATCTTCTTGTTGCCTCAATAGTGAAATAACCTTGTATTTATAGGTATGTATCCATAATTTCTCAAAATTAAAATATCAAGCCTCCTTGCTAGAAGAGAAAGTTTTTTGTTGTAACTTTCATTTTGGAGCAGCAAGCTCCATGCTACGTGCCTTCCTCATGGCCTCTTGAAGAGTGGGTGGGTCAAACGCCTTGATACAACCACGCAATGGCTCCAAAAATCCCTCACTAAATAGGATCACCAATCTCTATTCTATGATACTAGGAACCATCACAGAAAATCTCTGAAACTCTACAATATAGGACTCCAAAGTGCCAACCTGCTTGAGTTGAGCTAGCTCCATGAAATACAACTCTAGATCCTTACGATCAAAGCGTTCAATGAGTTTGTTAGTTAACTCATTGTAGGTGGTAATAAGATTGTGACGAAGTGTCACCATACCGTGATACCACCACTCATGCGCTAGACCATCTAGGTGTAGTGTGGCGAATTTAATTGCATTCTCCTTTCGCATAGGTCTCAAAGAAAGATAATTGTCCAGTTTTTGGACCCAAGACCTCGTAGTGCATTTGTCACTGCCATCAAAATGTGGCAAGGTAACCTTGCTCACAACCTGTTGCACATCTCGAGGACCCTGTGGTGCCCTGTGCTTTGTCCTAATTGCACCTCCTACTTTATTCCTCTTCTGATCCAGGAACTAATCTAGAGTCAACAACTCCCTCATCTCAGGCAGTAGGGTCATGTATTCAGCATAATGGAGTGTAATATCACCAGCCGTGATTACCTGTGGTTCCTACACCTGAACCTGTGGAGCCTGTGGCGCCTCCTTAGGAGCGAAGGTCGGCTGCATAGGTCTAAGAACTAAACCTGCAGAAGTAGAGACCGTTCAACTACCACATTATGTTGTCCAACTCCCTGAGTACCACTAGTCTCACCAGGATGACTAGGGTGATGATGTAATGTCCCCTTTTTAAGTCAGCTTGAGAGTTTGATGGATTAGCCTATCATCGGGTCCTCGTAGGCTAATGTTGGTGTTTAGAGGGCCCTATGTGGGAGTTATATGGTTCCTCAAATGGCAGTTTATGATGTTTTCTTCTCCAGTTCTTGGCATATTCAGGGTTTTCCTTCTGGAGGTGTTACAGGCTCCGTTTATGCACACTTACTATTTTTAGTAAGTCCCTTGGATGTCAGTGTCCAACATTACTATTTATAGTAAGGCACCTAGATGAGCAATTTGAGCAGTGGGCTTCCCTGTGGCGTTCACAAAATTCATCGATGTTGGTTATTTATGGAGTTATGATAGTTTAATTATTATTAAAGTGATTACTTAAATAATAATTAAATAAATAAAGTGTATTAATAATGATGATTAATGACTTCATATATTACATGATTTTAATTAATCATAAAGTCATTATTAATGCAATTAATGAAGGGGACGCCACACATGGGAATAATATTATTTTATTGGAGACAACAAAAGCAAATGAAGATTAAATATTAAAATGTATTAAAAGCCAAGGGGGTCGTGGCGGGTCGTGGCTTTTGAGGAGATATAAAAGGGCATTCAAAAAGCATTTTATTCATTCATTCAACACTTGGAAAATTTCAAGAGCTTTTGGTTGTGAGAAGAAACAAGGGTTTCTGATGCAAAATCGATCTTGGGGAACATGACTTCTCTCAGATTTAAGCATTCTACAGGTGTGAAATACCACCCAAAGTTTGCTCTTCGGGTGGCTTCACTCAGAGCTCATAATTGTGCTTATTGGAGATGAATTTCAGAGGTTAAATTGTGCAGATCAGAATAAGCGTTTTGAGATTTAAATAGATTGCAGATTACTCAGGTTTTAATCAGCAAAGGAAGCACTTCCAAATCAGCACGTGAGAATTGAAAGAGCAGGTCGTGCATTTCAAAAAGGACGTGTTAGCTGGGAGGCTGGTCGATTTGTTTTGTGATCAGCAAATCCACTTTTTGGTGGCGTCCAATATCCATTTGTAGATTGTCATCAATTCCAAGGTGCATATTGTGCATTTCTGAGCATGGTGTCCTAGGGTTTGATCTTTCATAGCTTCCAGTTTGTTGGTTTCTATTACAGCACCTTGACAAAGTCGCAAACATTTTCTGGGTATGTTGGATTTAGATATTAGATGGTATTTTATGAACTGGTTTGTTATAATCGAGAAAATTTCCCTATTCTGATTGTAATAAAATTCTGGAAATTTCCAGCTAGTTGTATTGAAAAAGTGAAATTTCTGATTATACATTTGCTGCAAGTACTTTAGTTTTCTGCACTTTATTTCAGTTTAATAGCATTCAAAACATTGCCAGAACATCAAACAAACTAAAAATATCAGACAAAATCAAAAAATTAAATATCCTATTAAGGGTGGGATATTATAGTTGAGGTGGGGTAAACTGTCTCTTATGACTTAAGAGCTGCGACATCATATCCATCATATTGTCAAATTGCCTCTTTGCTCTGGATTTAGGACTAACTGAACCTGCACATCCTATTTCCTTTTCTGCCATAGCACCTGTAATACTCTCATTGTCACTAGAATTACTCCTGTGAATACCCAAAACCCCTGAAACAGTATCACCCTCTGGTACCCGCGGTGGTTCCCATCAAATTGCTCCTCTAGTATATTGCACGTTCTTTTTACTCGTGAAATTTTTTTCCAACACAAGATGGCAAGAAAACTACTCTGATACCACTGAAATATCCCACCCCTGATAGGATATATTTGCTTTTTGAATTTTGCCTGTCTGTTTGTTTTTTTTGGTTTTATAGTTTTTCTGTTTTTTTGTGTTTTTGATGAATTTGCCAAGAAAGCAGGAAATGCATATAACTGCAAAGTAAAGAAATACTTAAGCAAATACTTTTAACTATCAACTCATATTTTCATTCAATGCTTGGAAAATACATAGCATTCATATTCGGGAGCCAAAGCATAAAATGCAGGTCTGAAAGTGGTTTAACCAGCAAATATGAAGACCACTAATTGGATGCCTCTCCTAATAGCCACCAAATGACACCTCCAAACTGCTGCTCACAAATCTGAAAGTCTTGGACATCAAATGTGGTGAAGGTTTGGAAACAAAAACCAAGGCATTTGAGCCTTGAAACCCTCATGCCTAGACTGGAGGTTCTACGGCCTGCAACAAGGTTGTACGGCCTTGCTGAAACCACAGATGCCACGTATTGTTGCTCAATCAGCAACAATGATAATAGCAGATATATATTTTCTGATCTTAAACAATGAATTTTTGAAAATCTTGAAATGTCAATCTCCAATAAGCACAAATGCAACTCCTGAATGAAGCCACCTGTAGAGCAATCCTTGAGTGATATTTCACACCTGTAGATCACTGAATCTAAGAGAATTATCATTCTTCAAGATTGAATTTTAGACTGAAACCCTTGTTTCTTCTCCACAACAAAAAACATCAAGTTTGTAAAAGATGAATGAATGATAAAAGAGCTTTTTTGATTGCTTTTATACCTCCACCAAAAAGCCACAATTTCCCTTGGCTTTTTAATCCATTAAATATATTAAAATATTTGTTTTTGTTATTTCATGTTAAATAAACTCATGTTGGTGTTGCTTTTTTAATTGACCTTATGATTAATAAAATCATATATTATAAGGTCATTAAACTCCATTAATAATATTCACTTATAATTTAATTATTATTAAAGTTAATACTTTAATAATAATTAATAAATCATAACTCCATTAAAACCCATTATATCAACATTAAACTGATTCTACCAACACCACGAGGTTACCCACTGCTTCCACTGCTCATCAGAATGGCTTACTATAAATAGTAAGGTTGGACCCAAATGTCCAAGTGACTTACTAAAAATAGTGAGTGCAAACGGAGCCTAAAACACCTCAGCAAGGTTATCTCTGAATATCACCAAACACTTGAGATGATAACTCCCAAATAAAGCCCTCTAAACACCAACATTAGCCTACAAGGACCCGTTGATAGGCTAATCCACCAAAACACTCAAACTAGCTAACGAGGGGACATTACAAACATATTGTGGAATCAAGCCACAAACAATCTAATTTTGTGCATCACAACATAGAAGATGTTAAGAGGACTGATAGCATGTGTGATGGGTGGCTTAAGAGGGCAAAGGAAGCCAAGTTGTTGACTGCTCGAGCAAAACAACACCTGCAGAAAATTAGAGAAGGGGTTGCTCGCATGGACCAAGAGAAGCAAGTCAAGAAAGAAATAGAGTTGACATCAACAGAGGAAGGTAAACTCTTAGACCTTCCTCAAGGTAGCTCTAGGTATGAAAAGAATGATTGCACTCGAGAGGTTTATGAGATGGAGTTCCAGAACCATTGGAAGAATGTCTCAGTATCAATTACAGAAGTGGAGTGGTTGAAATCAACTAAGGTTGATGTGGTGATTTCAGATCTTGTCCTTGTGGAGTGTCGAGCAGTGGCAGATGTTGGTCATCTTCACTGTTCCATTGTTCGGCAGATAGCAGATTCAACAAGGTTGTTGTCAGGGGCACAAACCCAGGTGATGCATGCTCATGATGGGTTATCCTTGCATAGTTCACCTTTTGTGTTGAAGTTTGATACACTTCCTGATCCAAGAAACACAAATGGTGACGATCACAGGATATGGGATCCAGGTGAAGTTCATCCATGGGAATACGTTATGAATTGTGTTGACTATCACATTGATATGTTAATCACTCTAATGCCCATGATCTGTTGGATGAGGTTGCAAGTAACGTCTGCATAGAGTCACCCTAGTATGAGATGTCCTATTTTACAAAGGAGGAATTCAGCTCTTGCAGGTACTGCAACATGGTTTATCAGGATAGTGGTTATGACAAACTGTAGGAAGAAAAAACTATAGATTTTGGTTGCATCATAGTGGTGTGGTGAAAGCAGGGTGAAGGATTCTATAGGTACATCTAGGATTCTGGCATTTGGCCATGGTATGCAGGTGAGGATTGCTTGGGGACAAGTAATCTTTGGGAAGGGAGGATTGTAATGTCCCCATTTTCCATCCCACCATCACAAGGGCTAAATTAATTAATTAATTTAGTTATTGGATATTGCTTGGCAAAATTTTATTAAAAGGGGTAATATTAAATAGTTAAATTAAAGCATATTTACAAAGTGACTTTATTTTGGTGCTTAGGGAGATGTAAGGTTTTAATTAACTTAATAAAGTGTTGGGCGCCAACTTATGGAGACATAAAATTATTAAAGTGACTTTATATTAATGAATAAATATAAAAGGGTCACTTTATTGTAAATCCCCATTTGTAAGTAAATATGAAAGTTAAAAAGAGAGGGAAGTTCAAATGGGGTTTTGGAAGCTTCCTTGGAGATTTATAAAAGGGCTCATTTGGAGCTCATTTGGATATACTTGATTTTTATTATTTCTCTCTGGGAAGTGTGAGAGCTTTGGCTTTCAAAATTCAAGAAATCTGAGGACAAAAACCCAGTTCATCTTGGGTGTGGATTCATTCAGGATTCACCATTGTAGTTCATTGTTCAACGTTGGAGGTTTTGAATTGGAGATCTCATGGAGGGTTTGACAGACAAGTTTATTTGCAAGGACAAATTTCAGGTTTTAATCATTTAGGACTTTGACTGGAAATTCCAGTGATGACATAGCTGGACATTATTTGATATAGGGTTGGAGATTTCAATCAGATTTGAACATTTTATAAATATTGATAGCATGCTACAGTGACGTGAACAGTAATGCAGCCTTTTCTCTGCTGTTCTGTACATAGCAATCCTTCATGTGGTGAGTAGACCCAGTATAGGGACCATTGGAAGGACATGGAAAGCTCTTTTTGCTGATCAAGTGCATTCTGGAAGGAGTTCGAGCTAACCACACATTGCTGAGTGCAATAGCAAACTGCTGTATGTTCCAGGTTTGGGATTCATGTTCATCAGTATTTATATTGCTGTCCAACAGTTTGCAATGAGATGGTAACTCAATTGTTGCTGCTGTACGTTTCTGGGTGTCATCTATCTATTAATCTGCCATTTCTATGCTCAGAAATAGTGCCAAACCGTTGAAATATACTTATTAGCCAATATTGTAATGTCAACCCACTCTACTGGAAGAAAATATAATATCTCTGCTCAGATTGGTTAAGTTTTCTGTAGCAATCTCTCAGTTGAAACAATCTGAAAGTCTCTTCTTACTGCTGTTAATTTCTGAGTGCAATATTCTTCCTATACATTGAATATTTCTTACATAGTGAATTACTACTTAAGTTTGAGTTTTGTATATGTTCATAATCAGAATATTGTGTCTATTAAGCAATTGCTGCTGTAGCATTTCTGAGCAATTTGAGTATCAAAACAGCTCCTTATTATTACTCAGACTGTAACTGTGAAAGGCTGTTTGGAAGCTTTACATCTGCTGATAATTTCTGAGTCATGCATAGTAATTTGCTTGGTCTTCATGCTCAGTTTGAACCTATTAAAGTCTATGGTTATTTCTATCCATCTATTGCTTATTTCAGTTAAATGTATGAGGAACGGAATATAAGTGGATTATCAAATTTATGTGATCAGACCATCTTCAATGCTATCATTTTACATGCCATGAATTAAGTTTGATAAAATGGAACATCTATCAAACTAAACAATCGAAAAAACTTTCACCATCCGGGAAGGGGTCTTTATGTAATGAACCGGGCCAATTTTTTTCAATTCTCAAATTACAATCAGCAATGCAACACACCCATTAGGGTTAGATAAATCAAACCAGCAGTTACAATATAACTCTTTGCCAAGAATGCGCACTCAATCTCAACAAGAGAGAGGCTGTCATATGGCAAGAGGATCGTCAGTACATTAATAAGAACTGCAACTGGAAGTAACTCTAACCAAGAATGTGTCCAAGATGGACGAGCATATGGTCAGAGGATCTCTACCACTACAAATGTTGAAAGTAAACTCAACACCCAGAATGTGCTTTCAAACCCGGAGTGGGAATGGAGCTACCATAGGGCGGAGATGTACGATATTACAATGCAAATCAAAGTAAATAGGCAGCAAGCCAGCCTCTTCCACTTATTCAGTGGGCAATTACAAACATGATAAGCAAAACTGAGAGAAATGCTGACAGTACTACTGTTCAGCTTACAATGAGAAGTAGAATGCCTGCAAGATCAAGGATTTAAGCTCTACAAGTTGCTGCAATAGTAAAGATGTCATCCACTAGGTCAATAATGAATTCCTAACACCCGTCCTTCGCTAATATGCAATTTTCTCAAGTCTGATCTGACAGACCAGCAACATGAATTACAGAACCAGCAATACATAAACTCAATGAAAAGCTCACAACTCACTCATTTCTCACTCAAATTACATGAAAACTGATGCAAAATACTCTTAAAATGATGGCGCCTAGTTTAGTTATGAGAAAGGACAGCTAAAAGTGGCTATTAATTAATGGCACAGATCCCAAAGCACTCCAGAAAGGGCGCCCTACAAGGAATGACGAATTTGCTTTATAAAATCATAAACTTCGTATTAAAATCTGCAAATATTCATGAAGGGTCTCTTCCAACAGAGAAAACCAATGAGACAATACCCAGAACAACTCTTTTTGTATTTTTTGATTTATGAGTGAAACTATAGATTCAGCCCTGTTATCAGCAACTCCAGAAAATGACATAAAATGCAATAAACTGAACTACATAAGTAAACCCAAACTACAAATGCAAACCTCACTACAAAATGTCACTCAAACAAGCAAACCTCTCCACTAGGTGCTATCTCTCAAGCACGAAGTCGAGCCAAGGCTAGGAGGCATTCATTCCTCGAAGCAATCCTGTTACCATTTCGGCAGCATAACAATATAGAAGTCATAAGATAACAAAATGAAGAGCAACTGCCTCCTTATATAGACCCTTTGAGAGAATCTCAAGAAACCTCTAGAAGGTGCGCCCCACTTCAAGACCTTTTTAGGTTTTTGACTTTGACTTGGCTGCTTCCTCAAAAGGGCGTACCTTTTCTTTAGTGATAAAATCACTTTAAAATAAAACATATTCTTCTCCAAAGGTTGGCGTCCAATTTCTCTTAAGCAATTATTCACTTTAGAAATATTAAAATATTTCCCCATGAGATGACCACCCTCAAAGTCCCCCTTTTTAAAATAACTTAAAGTTATACAGCTAGGCCAAGGGGTTATAACGTTATAATATAACATTATTTTAATTAAAATACTTCTCTCCAGAAAATGCATCAAAAGGCCAAAACAATATTACCAACTGAATTGCCAGAAGAGGAAAGCCTGCTGAGCTAATGCTGACTGGACCACTGCTAAAAATAGAATTTACTAAAAATAGTAAATTCAAGAAGTTGCTCGGAATGCAATGCATGCGACACCATTGCGAAGCTTTCTGAAAACCCAGAAAGAGTCCGCAATCCAAAATCCCAAACTTCAAGATGTAGTCGTCATAACTTACTAAAAATAGTAAGTTCGGAAAGGTTGCCCGAAGTAGTTGCAAGTCATACCTTTGCGAAGCTCTCTGAAAACCCAGAAGGAAACCAGAATCCAAACATCCAAACTCCAACAAGCAGAACCCTGAATCTTCAAGAGAACCCATCAAACAGCCGGAAACCCCAATTCTGCCACTGACTTGCTAATAGCACACTGGGAATAGGCTACCAATCACTGAAAAGTGAAGTGCTAAAAACGGGGACATTACACTTTACACGCTGACTGTCTTTAACACCCTTACTCCCAGTCTCATCGTTTGATTTTTGAATAACAGTTTTGGGGTATGTGTTTTTTTGAGTACAAATAAGCTTTCTATTATGTCTTATGAACTAAACTTATCCATTTTTTATCAACCAAACATGTCAGACAAGGGAGGAAGTTGTTTTTGCAGCCCTAATCAGGCCAACACCTCATTTGTCTTGAAAAGTAAACTCATAGAAAGAAAGTCTACAAATAAATGAATAACGAACCCACTACAGACCTTAGATGACATCTTCAAAAACCATATTACATCACTAAAGCATCCCTATCACATCTTTATATTCTACGCATATGACTTCAATTAACCACAATAATATCATCATCACTTGATGCAAAATTCAAGAAAAGAAGTAAGAATTTTAAAAATTGCATCCAAAACTTCAAAATTTATTAAATTTGCTGGCTAGGCTCACCACTCACTGTGTCAGACAAGATAAACAAAAACAGAAATATTTACAGTTATACATTGTAGTTGTACAACAAGGATATTCAAGCATTAAAAAAAAGTCATAGGAATACAAAGAATCTTCTCATAGAACTTAGAAGTCATACCGAAGATGTTACATTGTCAAGTGACTGTTCATCTGCTGGTGAAGTTGCTTGGCTCACAAAATTGGTCATTAGAGATCAATTCTCCTGAGTACAAAGGGACAATACATATAGGATGAGGCCACGATCAAGCCAGGAGAATTTTGCAGAATTGATGCTCCTCACTCCTGGGCTCTAGATGATCAATTATCTGTGCACCCAATACCAGCAGAATGTGAATACTCTTCAATAAAAGTAAAAATAAGATGTTACAATTCATTTTTTCATAGGAGTTATAACAAACTTTGTGTTATGAGCCTAGCTGAAATCCTGCTATAATTGTTATAATACTAACAGAAATCTGGAACTGAAATTGAAACAGAAATCTAAAACGGAACAGAATGAATGCATAAATCCAAATTTTGAAAATAATATAAAATCTTCACAATATAATGTCTGAAATTTGAGAACATTAAACTGCTAATTTGAAACCATTAAAAATTTGAAATCAAACTCCCATTATTCTAGAGCTAGTAAATTAAAAAAATGTTAAGTGGCTTAAAAGATAAGTGAACGTTTCTGAGAAGGGATGAAAGTCAACTCAGGTGACAAATATTTTTCAAAAACAGTATGGTGCCGCCTTTGGCCCAGGCATAGTAGTTGTAGACTTGTGCACAACCATCTTCTCCAAAACATAACTTCCCACAGGGAAACGAGCCTCTTTATAGACTTTAACATGGAACAGCCTATTGACAACATGCCCACCATATCCTACCAAACAGTCTAGATATATGTTAGACGCATTGTCCAAAAAGGCAGAATCACAGGCCTGCTGCCTAAAAGTTGGGTTGGCTCACTAAACTCAAAAGTGATCTACCAAGTTACATCAAAAAATTGAATTTGATTGCTACATAATAAATTATAATGTTATTATTATTAACATGGAACAAAAAAAGTATCATAATAGTCCTTCCTTGACTTTGTTTACTTCCAAAGCAAAGGTGGTTACTCCAAGGTTTGCAATACAGTGTCTTGGTGTGCACCAATGATAGTGAAAATGTGTTTCAAACAAACTAAAGTTGCCAAAGTATGGACTGGCATGAGCCCATGAAAGGGGAACTCAACTTTTTGCTGTTAAAGTTGCAGATACAAAGCAAAGTACAGCATGCCCTTTGCTGCTTATCTGCAACTTTAACATGCAAAATTTTGACTTCCCATTTCATGGGCACGTCACTCCATACATTTGCAACTTTCATTTGTTTGAAATATGTTTTCACTGTCATTGGCATGGGCCAAGACACCATATTGCAAACCTTAGACTTTTTAAAAATTCTTCCAATTATATGGGTATGCAGGCACACAACTACAAGAAAGCAGGGATACCTGGGGATGTCCCCCCCATGTACCCTTTCTTTGCCAAAACGAGGGAAATGTTTCCAAAACGGGGGGGTGGCTGGGTCTGAAATAGGGGATGGCCAAGGGACGCCTAGACGTCCCCCAGCCATCCCGGGGACAGCCGGCCATCCCCTACGTCAAACCCAACTTTTAACAAGGAAATGTAAGTTGTAAACAATCTACCAGGGTAGAGTTTACTTGCCTTGTAAAGACTGAATAATAATAATAATAGAAGAGAAGGAAATGCATTTATATGTTACTGTCCCTGCTTGTAGAGTTTACTTGCCTTGTGAAGATGTAAGAACTCTTCTTGCCTTAGATTTTGTGTCTCGTTTTTTGTTTTTGTGTTTGCAATTTCTTTGTATTCTGACAAGGGTTCTTCTGCTTTTTGTGTTTTGAATATAAAGAAACAGAATGCAAAGCATAAAGAAATACAACTATCTAGGATAAACAATTCTTCAAGTAATTATCTTATTGCTCAATATTCAAAGAGTGTAATTTGATTACAATCATACCCGAGATCATCACGAAACATGTAGCTGTTGTTCGCAATTTACAGCCAAAAAGCACCACAAAAACAATTTGATTCTCCAAGAATATGCAGCCTGAAGAATGACAACCTTCAATGTTGAGAAGAGTGTGCAACTTCGAATGTGTTATTGATGAAGCTGCAAACTTGATCCAACTTAGCCACCACCAAAAAGATGAAAATCATATCATATAACAGCACACTGGAAAAGCAAATTTCATTTACTTTGAAACCCTTGATTTACTGCAGACTAATTACTGATTTGTCCCACCATTTAATGTTGCTGCCAGCAATAAATAACCCAGCCGCCACTAGTAGAGGAGGAATCTGGCCTTAACTTGAGGCATTCTGCCCTAGGTAACAGACGTCCCAAGCTGCAACTGTACGGCCTTGCAGCGGAGTAAACCCTTCACAAACTCAATACAAAATGCTGTCAACTGAAGGTATTTGCTGTATGTAATCAGTCATTCAAATCTGAAATAAAAAGCATCCTTTCAACTTGCAAAAAATACGCCAATAAGCTCAAACACTGTAGAGTTACTATTCACGCGTTACTGTTCGCGTGTCACTGTTCACGCATTACTATTCACGCGTCACTGTTCACGCGTTATTGTAGCAGCAATTAAACATTTAAAATCTTGTATAGAATGACTGCCAAGAAAGAATCTCTAGGTCTGTTGTAGATATCTCGTCCAATCCTTCAAACCCTAGATGAAATTCCTCACTTTTAAGCACAAATAGAACCTCTATATGAAGCTCTCCCCAAATACCAAATTTAGTGGATATTTCACCACCTCAAATGGCTGCAACAATGGAGAGTGAACGTTCTCCAATGGCAAACTGATTCAAAACCCTTGGCTTCCTCTCTCAGCAAAACTCATCAACACCAATGCTCAATCCGTGAATAATAAAATGACTCCAAAGTAAAATATATAAGCTCTCTAGAGAAAGTCGAATTTCTCAAAAAGGCATAATTAATATCAATAAATATTATTTTCTTTCATCCTTTTAATATTTCAATAAATACTTTGGAGTGGGCGCCCAATAAATTAATTAAATAAATGGCCCCTTCCTTATGACGCCTAGACCCTCAATTATTAAGTTTAAGTTATAACTTAATAATATATCTTTTTAATTAATTAATGTTTATTTGAGCTAAATAAACATTAATAACTCCATAAATATTCAACATCTTGGAATGTCGTTTGAACTGGGTGCTAAGTTGAGGAAACTGCATATGACCACACGCCTTACTAAAAATAGTAAGGGTCCCCCTCAATATAACTCTGACTTATTATAAATAATAAGTAATGCATACGGAGCCTTGTGAACACCAAACAAAAGCCAAAACTGAATGCCACTGAGCACTAGAGATGATGCAAACCCCAGGAGACCCTCTAACCATCCTCATTAGCCTACAAGGGTCAGAATTATAGGCTAATCTCCTCTGACAATTGATGTCAGCTAGAAGGGGACATTGCAACAGACTGAATACAAACAACCATACAAAAGCCATAAAGTTCCTACTTACAGAGCATACGTATAAAATCACCTATATAAAACACATGTAACATAAGGGGAGCTGAAACAGAATATTAAATGATGTAATGCTAATGAAGCAGCACCGAAATGATCCCAGATATTCATCATCTTCTCCTCTGCTTGGAGAGTCTGGATGGTCCAATAGGTCCTTGTGATGGCACTTGTGGTGCTTAGACAAGTCCATTTGCAGGTGATTTATCACTGTTGGAACCTCATCTTTCTGTTTGCTAGTGTGACTGAAAAAAATTTCCAAGCTACTCTCCACCAGGTTTCTGATCTTATCATGGATATGCAATGTTGACATAGGGGAGAATCTGGCTTGATTTACCTTGGATTCAAAGCCACTATTCATTTGGGTTGTCCATTAGATGCACTTTGGATGGAAACAAGTGGTGCAGACAACTTAGAGCCCAACTATTCTTCCAAGCCGAGAAGATTGAAAAGACAACTAATCAGACCCTTAAGAAATAAGCCCTCCTCTACCCATGGAAGGCTTTGGCTCTTTCTCTAGAAGTTTTTCTTGTCTTGGCTCTATCTACAACATACCATTTATTGGGATATGATGATTGCAAGAATGAGCTATTCTATGAAGGATATATCTCTTATTATCAACTGGATATCCTCAAGTGTATTTAGTAAAAATCTCTTTTCTCAATTCTCTCATGTCATAGTTATTTGTATAGATAAATTTCAAGTTCACTTATTCTTTCAGTCCATAAAGACTTGCACTTTGTTTTTTGTATTTTGATTTTCATATCATGATTCATAATGTAAAAGTTTAAACTTTAAAACTATATGGCAGCAATGTAGCCTTTGGGAATTTTGATATAAGTTTATAAAGTATAACTTGGAGGTTGTATCATGTATGTTAATTCTGAATTTTGAATGCGTATTGAGTATTGACAGAGAATTTTGAACACAAATGTTATATGTTAAGGTTCTATATGTATATTATGCATGCTTTATCCATGTTTTCATATGAATATTAAAATTTCCCTATATATTTTAAATTTTCCCAAAATTTTATATAGCCATCCCCCCGCCGTCCCCAAATTTGGCTTGAAAAATCGGAAACTTCAGGACCTGTCCCGTCATCCCCTACCATCCCCGTCCCAGAAACTTGGGGTAACACTGCAAGAAAGGGATCAAGTATTTGTCAAATTCAGTTTGCATCTATATAATAGCAGGCCTAAACATAGTATGGCCAACTGGATTTGGACAAAAAGTAGCAAATTGTATAAATAGCATGCCCTTTCAATAGACTGTTGTGTCCTTTGGAACATTAGAGTGCTGCTATTTATTGTGTTTTGATCCATTCAAAGGAGAACCTAGTGATTTGGCATGCAGCAGCAGAGCAGGTGTGTTCTTCATCATATTAGCAGGTTTCCTTGACAAGAAGCAAAGCAGCAATCAACATTATTTTTTATTCAATTCCTTATCAAATCTTTGTCAAAGGCATCTGACATCAACAATAGTTCTCATTTATTCCAACAGATTTTTCACCAAAATTCAGTGGGTTTTCATCAAGTTTTGACAAAAGCCCCAGACTATGTAAAATTCCCCTTACAATTTTTTTCAATTTTTTCCACAAACACTTCACCCGTTAGCATTAGCAAAACCAAATAAGCCAACTAAAAGGGACCCTTTCACTTTCTAATCACCTAGATCCCAGTGTGGGCAAGGTGAGAGCATACAGTAGAAAGGGGATCATTAGCTTGTAAAACTGAATATGCTGGAAAGTACAAAGATAGACGGCTCAACCGATCAAAAGTAATGCAATTGCAACTCAACCACTTATTCAGTGGGAGTATATTGACGGCTCATCCAATCAACATGATGATGAATTACAAAGTACTGAAAGTAAAATATAGGCGGCTTGCCAACCCCTTTCGCTTGTTCAGTGGGCAGTACAAGAAAGTAAAATTGTTGAAAGTAGTGGATGGCGAGGCTTGTCCCTTCCACTAAAAGTGGGAATACAAAAGTAAAGTGCAGAAATACAAGTGACTGAATCAGTACTACTGATTTCAGCCTTACAATGAGAAGCAATCTGCAGGTTACAAAGAGTATTAGCTGTCCAATCCACTCCAAAATGCTATTAGATGATCTCCAAAACTTCACAAGCTAATCTACTATGGAAAACAAGCCAAAATCTGAACTTACAACAATCTGATATGAAAAAGTAGCGTACAGAAAACTCAAACCAGCAAGCCAGAATCACACCAAAATGCTCATATCTTCTTCTAGACACCTCCAAATGATGTGGAACCAAGTGCAATAGATGCCTAAAAGAGGGGCAATCATGATCAAGCCAATAAACCTCACCAAACAGTTCTGAAACCTCTGACACGTTTCCCAAGGCAGCCAAGTAGGAAGTACGACCCTCAAGGAGAAGGGCGACCAGCATTAAAAATCACCAACATCATTAAAAAATCTAAAACTTAACATAGTGAGGTGCCCAAAGTAAACTCATCCATTGGTCCAATAACCAGAATCATCAAAAAATCACCAAGTGAGTAACAAGCAAAAACACACTTCTGCAAGCACCAAACCAACACACAAAAAACTAAGAAAACACACCAAAAACTTCAAAAAACATCAAAGGTAATCATCTCCATTATGTTCAATCTATTCTTCAATGTAAAGAATAGTCCAATGCTTAGCTAGGTTCTATCTTGCAAGTGCGAAACTAAGTTTGCTAAGAGGTATGCTTAGCTAGGTTCTAGAAAATCAAAGGCAGCATAATAAAATCTGATCTTTTGCAATTTGAGTCGCCCATAGCATAGAATCATGTAGCATCAATACCCATAATGAAAAAAATTTACCCAAGGAGCTGCAATCAAAAACACCCTTCAGCCATGACTGAACCAGCAAGCTCCAAACTGAAAATAACATCAAAATTCTCTAACAATGAAGCTCAATATACACTTCTGAATGAAGCACACTCCCAAATGACCATCTAGGGAACCATAGTTTCAGGCCCGAAGAATGGTATAGAAAATACTAAGCTCCCCCTTAGCCGGGTTCTAAAATCAATTCAGCAGCATAACTTTACAATATTTTCCAAAGATGAGAATGAATGAGCAAGGCCTCAGTAAATAAGCTTCAAATGGCAAATGAAACACTTTGAATTCCAAGAAGTCGAATCATTTCAACTTCCAAAAGGGACGCCACTTCAACCATTCACTTTATTTTGAAATAATAAAATATTATTCATCTTCCCTTTTTGGCATCCATTTCAAAAATGCAACAATAAAGCATTTATTAAATCAATAAATGCTCAACTTGACCCCTTAATGTCCCCTCTTTAAAACAACTTGAAGTCATCAAGCCTAGGCGGGGGGTACAACTTAAAAACATGAAATTAACTAAGTATAAAACTCAATCCAAGGAGATAACCAAAACCAATGCCAATACTGAAACTGATGGATTGCCAAAAATAGCATGATGACCTGAGTTGAACTGCTGATGATGCCACTGCCAAAATTAGACTTACTAAAAATAGCCAAAGCCAAAAATAGTAAGTTCACCTCAAAACCAACAGAAAGTTGAACTGAGCTGGAAGCAAGACTTACTAAAAATGGAAACCCTAAATTTGCACATCTGAGTAGCCTACGGATTTCCAGAAATAGGCTAAATCCAAATGAAGAGCGTAGGGCTAAATTGGGGACATTACATACTTCCTCTTCAAAGGAGACATGCATGTTGATCTCAATCTGTTTCTGTCCTAGAATGTAGACTCTGTAGGCCTTTGAAGACTCACTGTATCCCATGAATATACCTTTCTTGCCTGAAGGTTCTAGCTTTGATCTTTTATCCTTAGGCACATGAATGTAAACAGGACAACCAAAAATTCTTAAATGACTAACCTCAGGTTTCACACCTGTGAAGGCCTCTTCAGGAGTCATGTTTCCCAATATTCGATGAGGGCTTTTGTTCTGAACATACACGGCGGTTCTGGAAGCTTCTGCCCATAAGAAAGTCTGTAAATCTTGATCATGAATCATAACTTTGGCTGCCTCAACTATGGATCTGTTCTTTCTTTCGGCAACTCCATTTTGCTGAGGGTTGTACGGAACACAGAACTCCCTCTTGATCCCTGCCTCAATGCAGAAATTACGAAAAACTCCAAAAGTGTATTCTCCTCCATTGTCTAATCTCAAACTTTAATCCTTTTCCCAAACATATTTTCAACTTGAGCCTTGAATTCTTTAAATCTATCAAGTACTTCTGACGCCTTAGATTTCAAGAAGTAAATCCAAGTCTTTCGAGAATAATCATCAATGAAAATCACATAGCACCAAAATCCACTCAAAGATGCCACAGACATAGGTCCACATAAATCAAAATGAACAAGATCTAAAATTCCCTTTGATCTACTATCACTACTATGAAAGGGACTCTTGATATTCTTACCAAGTGCACATCCTCTGCAAATGTCATCATGCTCCAGACCAAGCTTAGGAAGACCAATAACCATCTTCTCCATGGATGGAAGGGCTCTAAAGTGTAAGTGAGCAAGTCTCTTGTGCCATAGCTCACTCAAACTGATAGAGTCATGCAATAAAGCCTGGATTGGATGAATTGATAATCTGTATAGGCTCTCCTAATGAACTCCAATTACACGAGCTGATTTTATACTAGATTTCTTAGGCCATGCAAGAACTTTCCCATCAGAAAAGGCAACCTTGTACCCTTTGTCCTCCAAAGCTGAAATGGAGACAAGATTTCTTTTGATCCCTAGTACAAACAAAACATCACTCAAATGAAGAGGGATACCTGAATCTAGCTGAAGAGAAGTGGTCCCAGCTCCTTTTACGGAATAACAAGCATCATCTCCAATTATCACTTGCAAGTTAGTCTCTTTCTCTACCAAGTTTGAAAGATGCTCTCGATATCCTGTAATATGTCGTGAAGCACCACTATCAATCAACCAAGTGTCACTGTCAGTTGGAACATTGCTTGAAAGAGCGGAGATGAATAGAAATCCCACTGAGTCGTCTCTAGATTCCTTTTGAGGTGACACATCATCAACATCTGCAGTAGAGGCATGTTGCTTAGGCTTTGATATGCAATCTCGAGCATACTGACCATACTTGTCACACCTGTAACATTGAATGTGAGAGAGGTCCTTCTTCTTCTTTGGTTCTGGAATAGAATCTAATTTTTTGTCTCTATTCCTCTTGAAATTGCCTCTTTTCTCTTCTCTTCCTTTTCTTCTGGAAGCTTGAGCAGCAAGGACATGACTTTCTTCATTATGAGAATTTCGCCCATTTCCTCTTGCTGCCAACCTGGACTCTTCTTGAATACAATCAGCTCGAAGATGATCAAACTTGGGCAACTTAGATCTCCCACTAATGCTTTGAATAAAAGGTTCCCAAGATTGAGGAAGACCGTTTAGTGCCAACATAACCAGATCTCTATCTTCGACTATGTCTCCAATAGTGCATAGCTGATCTCTCAACTCAGCAATCTTCATGAGGAAGGAGATAAATGAATCTCCTTTAGCCATTTTTATATGATGGAGTTGTTGTCTCAAAGCAAGGGCTCTGCTGGTATTGTTGATCTCATACAATCCTTGTAGAGCCTCGAACATATCTTTGGTTGTCTTCATCTTGTAGATAATAGGCACTAGATGATCCTTCACGAAGTCTATCATGATCTTTCTAGCCTTCGTGCCATTTTTCTTCCATTGAATTTTCTCAGCATCATCAGATGGGTCGGGCACATCATTTTCCACGAAATCTAGAAGATCATTTTCTTCTAAGGCAATAAGAACTCTGAATTTCCAAGAGGTGAAATTTGATGTTCCATCAAGCCTATCTTCAACCTTGACTCCGTTCACCATCTTTGATTCTTTGATAGACTGCCCTAGATAAAGAGATCACAGCTGGTGAGGACATGCTACGCAGGCATAGCATTCTTCGGCAGAGTATCAGAGCTCCAGACAGTGATTCAATTAACAATCTCGTTGAGGGATTGGTTGCTCGAGATCACAATCAGTAGACTTCAGTTCCCACCTCTCAGAATAGACATTACACACAAGAGTCAAACTTGGTGTTATCTTTTCAAGTTAACTCGTTGTCTCATCTCATGCATATCTATTCTAAGATTAGCTTTATTCACTTGGAGTTGCATTTAGGGTTTACGTTAACTGATGGTAGTGTTCCAGTTAACTTGCTTTCAATAAGGACATGCATGCTTGCACATGGTCCACATAGATTAGGGTTTTCGGTTAACTGATGGTAGCTTTCCAGTTAACTGTATAGTTTACTTTATTAGGGTTTAGCAATAAATCTTGCATGCATTGCAAGACTGTAGTTGACTCAAGGTGATTTTAGGGTTCCCTACACCTTTTGATGTCTATAAATAAGAGTTTTTGCTCATTTGTACATAACTTTTGCGTGATAGCATACATGTTGTGCCCACCTTGCCTGTAGTATTGCTATTATTGTATCTGTTCAAGAACTTTTGCACGAGAGAGAAATATATGTTGTGCCTACCTTGCCTGTAATATTGCTCATTTTGTATCTGTTCATGAGTATTTACTATTATGATGAATTGTTATGCCACTTGGGTTTCATGCAATTATGATGGTGAATTCTTGCTTTAGTTAGATATAGTGGCTAGTTTGATCGTAGATTGTATGCGTGTCTCGCCTATGCAATTTATTATCCTAGTTGGCTATCCTTCATGTTTTGTGTTCAATAAACTCGTTCAGATTGAGCTGATAGATGTGCCACCTTCCCTTCAAGTTGAGAATCTGTACTTGGTTATCGTGTGATGTGCGTGAATAATAAACTTATTCAGATTGAGCTGATAGTTGTGCCACCTTGCCTTCAAGCTGAGAATCTGTACTTAGTTTATCGTATATTGTTGTTTCCAATAAGCCTATTCACACAAGGAGATAGTCATGCCACCTTGCCTTCACGTTGCGAGTCCGTACCCGGCTTATCGTCAAATAATCATTCCCGCTCCGTTTCCTCATGCTCTGAATTCTTGAGGGGATTGGATAGTTTAAGTTACTTAGTTTTGTGAGTTGTAGTTAAGCGAAACCAGAAAATACTTAGCTGCAACATATAGAATTTTCGTGAAAGCCTTGTACCTCTACAGCTAAGACAAAAAGACAGGATATAGTTTAGTTTATTTTCCTTTTCAAGCACTTTTGTCAAGCACAACGAGGGAGCTTCCCCTCCTAATTTGAAGAGCACTCATTGCGTAGTGTGCATAGCTGTCCGTACCAACTTGCACTCCAGAGGTGTTAGTTGTTATGCCAACATTAATGAAGCAAAAAAATAATAATAATAATAATAATTTATTGGGCAAAACACTCACATTTGGCAATGCTGTGTCTTATAACTAGACTTGGCCCATGGAACTCAATGAGAAGCATGCCCTTTTTGGTCTCGTTAGGAGTATGTAGTGTGGTTCTTCTTGTTCTCTGCCGAGGGCTCTGTAATTGTGGGTACAGGTAAAAGGAATGCAATCTTTCAAATAAGATTAGATCATCACTAGGGCATATGGTTATAGGGAACCAATAACCAACAATTCTGCAGGAGTCCAATTTTGTGATACAGAATGCAACAGGCATGTTTATTTCGGTGTTTCTCCCTTTATCAGTTGGTCTATTGGACTCGGGAAAATAAATTGTATTCGCACCTGCTACACAATTCCTGAGACCCATGACCTTTATGATAAGATATGTGATGTATCTCAGTACTATGTGTTCCTTGTCGAATGAATTCCACATTTGAAGCGGTGTTCGCTCCCTTGATTTCATAAAACAGTTGCTCTATGCTAACGCCAACTTTTTCTCGTGGTTACAAATAATAACCCTCGAAGGGCTGGGCATTGAATATAGCAGTGACTTACTTTGTTTCTCACCGTGCAAACACAGCCCTTGTGGCAATTCTCATACACAATTAAATGCAAACAAAATGTGTAGCTCAGAGTAGAATCCGGATTTTTTATGGTCTTTCTTTAGCAAAACATATGCCCAAAATTCAAGAGGGAGAACGAAACGTCCAAGCCTGGTTGGATCAGCAAAGAAATACAAGATAGCAATCGTGCTCAAGGAAATTCATAAAAATTAAATTGAAATGGTGAAGTGATTCAATTGACTTCACTCCAAAACTTTATGCAGATAATGCTAAAAGCGCTTACCGCAGATGATGAAGTGTCCGCCCTATCCAGCCCTTTCAGCTTGTGGGATCTGGATGAAATAAACTATTTTCCCACGCAGCTGATCAACAACTACAAAATCCTGTATATTTCTTCTTGCTTGCATTGTTGGAACGACTTTGGAAATGGTGGCGTGTGTTACCGAACGTTTCAGAAACGTGCAAAGCAATCGATTCAATTTTGAATGTCATGAAAGACAAGGAAAATTCTTAATGACGTGATAAAGCCAGGCAGTCTGAATTCAATTTTGAATAAGTATATACCGACCAATGTTTGGAATTAAATTTTTCTTCCCTTCAAATTTTATAATATATTTTAATATTTTTATTATCAAGAGTTGTTCAACGATAGTGATTTTATTGACATATTGTTGGATTATATGTAATATAAAGAAGATTATTTAACTTTTAGATCAAATCTTCATTCAATATAATAACAATTATAATATTAATAATAAAAATATTGACTTAAAAGTATAACTTTTTTAAAAGTGTAAAAAATAGTTAGTGTATCTATTTTTTAGATTTAAAATATGTCAAAAGATTTTTTTTGAGGTATTTGTTTTTAAATCAATTTGTTGTTTGGCTTATATTTTGAAGAAAACTATTTAAAATATGTGAAGAATTTTTTTTCTTTAAATTAATTTGTCATATATAAGTAGAATAGGTGTCTTGATTTAGATAAAAAAAATTAAAAGAAAGATATGCTAATAACATCCACAATTACAACATGTATGTTAATAGTCCCCAACATAATTTTAGGATAAGTAGTAATTATACATTTAGATAATTAAAATGCAATTTATACCCTTCAAACACAAATATACATCTTGAATATTGTTGTACCCAAACCAATTTTTTTTGCTTCATTAAGACATTTTGCGTAAAATAGTCTTAAACTTGTAAAAATGATGTCAAAACACAATTTTTGGGCAAATCAAATATGGGTTTTTAGTCAGTTTGATGTCAGGAAGATAATGGCAAAATTTGAAAATTGAAAATTAGGGTTTTTGGACCCCTATTTTTAGGTAAAAAACCCTAAAAATTGAAACTTGTCAGAATTGACTGAAAATTGTTTTGATTGGCTTATTTCACTTCACAATCACAGTGGTGAAGTCAATTTTAGTTAAAAAACAGTTTAAGTCTGGTGGGTAGTTTTCACTTTTTCAGGTGGAAAGTTAGGACCTCTGAGGTCATCAATGGCAGATGGGCAAAGACCAAGTGTTGAAATCTAAGTCTAAAACGCTCAAATGAAGAATCTATAGTGAGATATATTCAAAGTGGTGTTTCGTCTCGGAGGGGATTTTTCGTCAAGATGAAAATCATCTATATTTTTTCCAACTCTAAAGCAAAAGAGCCCCTAAAGGCCAGGGGTGCCCTAGATTTCAGAGGCCCAGATTTCAGTTTCGGGATTTGTCACTTCCAAGAAGGCTTCTCTGGAATATTGTCAACTTTGCGATGCGCCTACCAACCAGTCCGGAAGATCTGTCTAGCACCTGATATGGGAGATTGAATGGGAAATGAGGGAGATGAAAAAATGACTAACACTGGGCAGAAAAGCGCACCTCTTAACTAGGGGTGCCCATCTTTTTGAGGTACCAGATGAAGGTTTTTGGCCAAATGATACCTAGAATGTTTGTCTCATACTTGATCAGGCTTCGTAACGAATCCATCAGCAAGTTAATTTGAGTTGTTGAACTGACAGAATTAGGAGTCAAACATAAGGTCTAATCATGGTCAAAATCTCAAAGAAACAGCAAAAGCGCCCTTGGAGGCTAGGGGCGCCCAAGGTTTTGGAGCCTCAAATATAGTCTCTTTGGTGATCTCAGGTATTCATCTTGTCTGTATTGCTTCTAGCTTTCCATTGCATACCTCAATCGAGTTAGAAGATTTCTCAACAGCCTGTAACCAAGGATTAAGTGTGGATTTAGCCAGTTTGGAAAATGGTTGTGGGAACAAAAGCGCTTCTGGAGGTCAAGGGCGCCCTTGATTTTAACATAACAGATGATGATTTTTGGAAAAATGCTCTCCAAGAGCTCTTGTGTAGAATAGATCCAGCTCCGCAGTGAGCCTGTCAGTCATTTCTAAAGTTTTGCCAAATGTCAAAGGATGTGAGATGAAGGGAGGTCAAAATCACCTTCAAAATACATGAAAATTTGACTAATTTTGAAGCCAAAAGGGCCCCTGCCCTTGAATTTTGAAGCCTTAGATCTCAGAATCAGACTTTGTAGCCTCAAGGAGTTTCTTGTCAATTTTGATCATGCTCTTCAATGAAACTATCAACCAGTCTTCTGGACACATTAGTCAATCAGAATCAGTCGTCGAACATGGGCTCCAGTGAGGTTTGTAAAATGAAATTTTAAGAAAAAATTTGAACTTTAGAAAAGTGACACCTAGAGTCAAAGTTTGACTTTTTGACTCAAGTACATGAAGTGCCCTATAATGGTGGAGATTGTGAACTGAACTTAAATATTATTTAATCTTTAGTTGGTTGACTTCAACTAAACTTAATTTTTGCTTTCAAAGGGGCAACTTATTTTTGCATGTACAGTTAATTGAATTTGGTCCAATCAGAAGCTAGTGCTCTATTTAGGGCAAATTGCTCAATCAGTTAACTGAGTTTTGGGGGTTCAATCAGAAGGTGTCATGCATTTTTTAGGTCCGATTAGGGTGGCGCCTAAATTTAATGCATATTGTGACGCCTTTAGACTTAATTTATTTTTCATATTAGTGTCCATTATTCTCATAATAAGTGCAAGAAAACACAATTTTCTTAAGCAAACGAAGATCTGAAGGTGCTTTGAGCAATATTTTCTAGTGTTCTTAGCAGTGCCAAGTCTAGATTGTTCAGAAGATACATTTTCCAAGACTTCATTTTTTGAGTGCATGCAAACTTCATCAAATCCAATTCAAGCATAGGCAACTTTTTGAGGCAGAATAATAACTTTTATTTTCTATCTCAAATTCTTTTATTATTGTCTTTGGTTTTCTCTCGCATGTCAAAGTAAACGACAGAATTTTCAGAATCTGATCATTCAGGTTCACATATTTTAGCGTCAACAATAAAACCCATGTCTTAGATTTTTTCAACAAAATTCCCATGTTGCTTCCACCTCAGAAGCACTACACTTTTTTTTTAATATTCCTTTGCATGTGGGCCAAAAACACAAATTTTTCAAAATTGAATCATCTATGTTGGCTTAGAATTCCATTGCCTACTAAACCCATATGCCAGTTTTTCTCGAGAAAAATTCCCCTCGAAAAACCTTAAAACCCCTACAGTTCTCAACTGAAAAGACTTTGCATGCCTTACTAAAACTCAAATTTTCAAATTTTTTAGGATCTAGGTTTGTTTAGAATTTAATTCTCTACAAAACCCATGTTTTAGAAAAATTATGAAAAAATTTCCCGTAGCTAGCTATTTTTAGCCTCATCCAAAGCTTTTTTCAGCTTTTTTTGAAAGTTGTCCGAACATCTCCAACTTACAGTCAAAAATCCAGATTTTCAAAATACAATTCAACCCTATAGATTACAAGGCCAAATCGGTATTGGTGCATGAATTTTTCAAAACCTTGGACACAAACTTGGGTCATGTCTATCCAATGGTCAAACCGAGCACATTGAAAGGCGTTAGCAGCACCAGAGTGAAGAATCTTGAGCATTCCAGGTTGCTGGTAGTAGCATCTATTCCTATCAAGACTTTTGATCTTGAGTTCGTCATTGCTTACATAAATCATTACGACTCTTCCACAAGACAACTCAAATCAGCCGATGGGAGGGTCATTTGCAACCTCAAGCCAAGGGACGTTGAGAAGTGCTTTGCTATTCCTCCTTGCTTAGACAATTTTAACATAGTTATTGAGGATTGTGACAAGATATGGTACAGAGACCAAGAAAGATCTTAGAGGAAAGTTGCTCAAAGATGGTTGAAAGTACAAAAGACCAACATGCCAAAGAAGGTTCGGCGTGGGGAGTTCAAGGATGAAATTGCTATCTTGATAACTTCGCTCAACCGAGTTACGGGTCAAGAGGAACTAATATTTTCTGACCGTGGATGTTCTATGTCATTTCCTAGATTATCGATAACAAGGAACACTTTGACTAGGCCATGTTAATCAACGAGTGTCTTCACCAACAAATCACAGAATTCCTTAAAATCCATGAGTTTCACATGGTATCTTATCTGGTCTACTTAATTGTGTTCCAAGGCAATTTTAGACACTTGAGGACCAATGGATCTCTTGGCATTCAACATGTTCACAAATTTTACTCTCAATTGGAGTTCTCAAAGGCTGAACAAGATTTAAAAGTGGTGAATGATCACTTCCTCATGAAGATAGTCAGAGACCTCGATGATGAAATGCACATCAGGATTTCACTAGAGGTAAAATCAACAATGGAGAGTTGGGCGAATTGGTTCATTCAATTCCCCACTTTCATATATATTCAAGCATATGGTTACACCGGAGAACCTCTGATGCTACCTAGGTACCTGTCAGACAAGGTCATATTCATGGAGTTTTTGAGACAAGCTCACGAGGTTCACTCTTTTCTTCACAATCAACACAAGCAGGCATTCACTTTTCCTTTCGAATGGGGTATTTACAAATGCAAGGTAACTGTTGATTGCAAGTTAATGATGAACGAGTTAGAATAACTCAATCTCTGGTTTTCTCATCGAGAGGCATTCTTATGATCCATTGGGTCATTACTCAACACAATTGGAGCAAAGAAATTCACATAGGGCAACACTTGAGGAATTTTGGGCTAACTGCAAAGATGAATTTGAAGTGCATCAACATCATTATTCCAGACTTACTCTTTCTCAACTCACTGATTTCCTATCAGAAGATGTTGAGGGTTTGTCAGATGATGATGGAGAGGTATTTCTTATCACTTTCATCAAAGATCAAGTTGCTCACCAACCACTTCGTCAACCAGATTGGTATGTCAAGGAGAGTACTTCAATTGAGGACCTGTCTAGAACAGTTATCAAAACCAATATGCACTTCTTGGATAGCAAGAGAAGGCAAAGGATAGTTCCAGTTACAGAGCCACTAGTAGGGTTTTCTTCACTACCTTCTACATCAAGGTTGAGGCCTCGAGTTAAGGTTATCTTGAAGTCGCCTGAAGGTGTTAGAGTCAATGGGAACACAAAGGGAAGAAACAAAGGCAAACGGAAGCAGAAGCAAGTTGAAAAGGCTCCTGAAGTTCCAGTGGAGACAGTTATACAAGTTGAAGTAGATTCTTCATCTCCTAATGCGCCATTTTCACCGTAGTCACATCCCATTGATATTGACTCAGAGCTAGAATCACCAATTCAGCCAATCTCAACGCTAGTTGATCCATCAGAGGTCGATACAGCAGCAACAGTCTCTCCTCAAGAAGATAACATTGATCATTCATGTTGGCTGAAGAGGTCTTTGGGAAGACGGGGGCGAAATCCTTCATATCAGCTTGATTTGTCTGAGTTTGGTGATCCTTATCAGGATAGGTCAAACAAGAAAGTCAAGAAGTAGGTGCACGTAGAGAAAACTCTTGAAGCAGAGATCATCATTGAAGTTGCCACACCGCCAGAGGGCAAGAGTCTGAATGAAGTTGAAGTTGGTGCTTTCACCTTCATCAAAGCAAATATTGGAAGGAGCACTCAACAGACAAACATGAGCCTCTTTAAGGTTATCGCAAGTAATCTTGAAGAGCGCATCATGAAGGATGAAGAAGATAAGGCAGTTCTCAAGGTTGAAATCAAGCAACTCCAGCAGTGCATCTTAGACCTCATTAATGGAAACTCAAGTAGAGCACTTGGTCTTCCACACCTTCAAGGGACACCTACAGAACAATAGAATTTGGATTAATTAGTCAATCGTGGAAAGCTCTTGAACAACTGGATTGAAGATTTCATTGTTGCAGGTCGATACTCACAGAGTTATACCATTTGAGGTATGATGCACATAATCTTCGTCAGGGGATTCATTAGCTTCAGTTGATTGTAGCATAGGGAAAGTTGAAGGACCTGATACTCATATCTCAATTAGCAGTTGCATATGACACCATTACAGAAGATGAAGATAAGAGGAAGGTTTTCACTTGGAAAAAACATCTCTTCAAAGTGGAAATGTATGAAAGAATCTCTACAAGGTTGGATGTGCTCAAAGAGAATGTTACCGGAGCTCTCAAACTCATCAGTGAGTTTATCACTCAGATCCCATGCCATTATCTTTGTGAAGATGGTACTTACAATGATCTTGATGTAGTACAAACTGAGTTTGAAAAGCTTGTTCGTGATAATCTTGATGGAGATCCTGTCCTAGTTGGATCAATTCTCGGTGATGACAACTAGTTTCAACAAGGAAACTAAAGAGGTTAGAGAATGCATGAGGATGATGAAAGATGGTGAGAAGGAGTTGAACAGGTAGGTTATCATCGTGGATAGCGTCAAAGTGCCAGAGGAGGAGACAGTCGACCATTTCCTGGACAAAGTAATAGCCTGTGATGGCTTGGAGTAGTCAGTCAATTAAATCCTGCAGCTATTCCCGAGGATAGAGTCAAAAGAAATAGTTAACTCAACATCAGTCTTGAGTTATAATTGTTGATTTTATGCACACTCATCTTGTCCTCAGAGATATCTTTGGAGGAGTTTAGAATTTCAGTTAGGACTCAGTTAACTGATGTTAGTTATCAGTTAACTTTCATTTCAATAAGGACGTGCATGTTGCACATGTCCAGTTTAGTTTAGTCTTGTTTCGGTTAACTAATGGTAGTTTTCCAGTTAACTGTATAGTTTCATTTATTTAGGTTTAGCAATAAAATCTTGCATGCTTGCAAGACTCATGTTAACTCAAGGTGATTTTAGGGTTCCTACACCTTGAAGTTCTATAAATAAGAGCACCCTTGCTCATTTGTAATTAACTTTTGTGCATAATAGCATACATGCTGAGCCACCTTGCATGTAGTATTGTTATTCAGTATATGTTCACGAAATTTTATGGTGATAATAAATAGCTAAGCCGCCTTGCCTAAATGTTATTATTATTGTATTGGTTCACTTAGATTAAATATAATTTTTGGTTTGATCATTTACTGCATGTGTGTCTCGTCTATACAATTTGTTGTCCCAGTTATTATTTCATGTTGTGATTAATAGGCTTTGTTTCATATCTACACATCAAATAGGTGTTGTCATCTCCTTGGTAATTTAGAATTGAATCTTATCATGTGTTGTCGTGATTAATAATCTTTGTTTCATAGCTACACCTCAGATAGGTGACATCACCTCCTTGGGAATTTAGAAGTAGAAATTATCATTTGATGTTGTTGCCAATAATCTTTCTTTTAGCCTACGCCTCAAATAGGTGTCGTTATCTCCTTGGAAATCCTAGTCTAAAGATTATCATATACCCAATTCCTTGCTCCTAAGTCCTCATGCTCTGTTTCTTAAGGAAATAGGTTAATTTAGCGTTTAGCCTAGTTGTAGTTAAAGATCTACAAAACCAAAGAAAATCCTTAGCTACAATGTATGAGTTTCTCTTAACCTTATGCCTCTTCTAGCGGAGACAAAAAGATAGGATTTAGATCATTTACTTTTTCATGCATATCAGCACAAGAGGGAGCTTCCCCTCCTAATTTGAAGAGAAGTCATTATGCACTATGCATAGTTGTCTGTTGCCAATATGCACTTCAGGGGTGTGGATTGTAACACCAACAAATATATATGAAATAATATATATAAGTAATAATATTATATAATAAAAATTATGAAATTAAATTGAGTCAGGCAATTGTTGATGGTGAAGCTTCTGATTTTTCACAACCTAAGGGTTTCGGATATCTTTGCTATGAGCTTGGTTTCTATCATAGGGGAAGTAAGTAAGCATGAATGAGTCAACTAGAGCATAAAACACTAAGAATTCAAACAATTGAGCTCATACAAACCCATACTCAATGAAATTCATTTGCAAAGCAATTCAAATTAATCATCCTAAAGAAATTGAACATAATTCAATGCAATTAACCAAACTGAATGTGTAAACCTTCAATCCCATTGTGGATTGATGCATAGTTGTGATGTGGATTGCTCAATTGAATGTATAATCCATGTTGTAAAATCTTGATATGAGAGGATGTGATTGAAAAAATGGGTTCTAAAATGCTCAAGAAATGACTCAAGAATTTTAGAGAGTAAGGATGTTATGAAGATTGTGAATTGAATTCATGTTGATGAAGACTTGTTTTATAGATTTTGAAAATTTTGATCAACAGGCAAGATTCGATTTGATGATCAATGGATGAGAGGAAATCATGGAGGTGATTGTGGATCAAGAAGGATTAATGGTTGAGGATCAAGATGTGTGATATGCTTAGGACAATTTTAGGTGTCTACATTTTGCCCCTCTTTGAAGCAAGGTACCTGTGTGTTGTTTCAAAGACATGTTGTTACTCGGCAAAATTTTAAAAATTCCTCTGCTTTTACCTGACGCCCCACTGCACCCCAACAGACAAAGGAATGTTGGTGTGCTGCCCCCTTGAGAGATTTACTTGAAAAAATGATTTTCAAGTCGAGATCACGACACGACGACAAGAGTAGTTCTACTAAAAACAGGACAAAAAATAAGTCTTAGGAAGTCTCAATATTGGTCTGGACTGATAGCTAAGGTTGGAAAAAATGAGTTGTAGGGTGAACCCTAGGTTTTGGTAGGCATATATGTTCATTTGGGTGAATTTCATCCTCATTTGCACACTTAACTTCGTGAGGTTTGAGAGCCCTTTAGAGATTTCTAAGTTTAGATCCTGCAGAGACACAAAACACTATGGCACACGATGTTTAAGTTGTACACTGCATAGATCAGGTCTGTGAGTTTTAGCAGCTAGCCAACTCAATACCCTTGATATGTACCACTTTAATTTTTGCTTTCATGCATTTCAAAATAGCTAAATTTAGGCTAGAAGTTAGGAGAACAAAGGTGTCACATTTTAGTGTAACACTTTTGTAACTCGACACGATACCTTTGTCAAAGGTGTTGAGGCTCTACATTTGTATGGGGGTTTAGAAACAGGGTGATTCCTTTGCAAAAAAGGCGATACATTTGAAAATCCTTGACATCGAGGAACCTTTGCAAAAAGGTGACACCTTTGACTAGCAATAGAGCAATGCCTTTGCAAAAAGGCTCGCTTTTTATTTTTTAGACATTTTTTACTTAGATTTTTGCATTTTCTTTAGAAAATTAATGTCATGAGTGATATGATTGTAGGCTATCCTAAACCTTGTCCTTTCCCAAGAGAAAATACAACAAATTTTAGAGACGATTGCCATCTTTTCACGTGTTGAGGTCGAGTTCCTACATGTTATCAACCTATTTCATATTGCTTATATGCTTGAGATTCAGGTGCATCTTGCTTTGATCACTACAGTTGTTGAGCACTAGCACTCAAAGACTTCATCCTTCCATTTTTTGATTGGGGAGGCCACCATTACCCTCAAGGATGTGTGGCGGATTCAACATGTTATGATCCATGGAAAGCAAGTGGTTTATGAGCCATACCTCAAATTTGAGGCTCTAGAGCGAGTTTTGGTGGATAAGTAGATTCAGATCAAGGAAGGACAAGTAGACCTTATAGAGTATGTTGGCATCATTAGCAACGTTACTATCATGGTGGTCAAACTAATTTGCAAACCGCTTATTCCAAATAAATGATCTTAGAGGTTTAGCCTCAAATGGGGAAAGGTCCTAAAGAGGATCCTAGAGGATGGAGTTCGCTTTACTTAGGGTCCTTTCAACTTGGCCCACTTGTATCATGACATGCATCAAATCGTGTACAGGGGTGCTACTAGCTTATCGGTAGGTGCTACACTTCTTCACATTTGGGCATGGGAGCACATCGCAGTGCTCAGACCTACTTGTGACTTACATCCAAAGCTTATAGATCCATATGTTTTCATATATGAGGGCATGTTGGCTCACCACCATATGGGAGAGTTTCCATACTAGAGGAGAGTAATCAATGACATGATAGAGTTAGCCTAGAGGACATGGGTAGATACAAAGGATTGGGATGGTGATGCAAAGCATCTCCCTTATTGTCGACAAACTCGGTGGCTTATCGGTCGTACACCCCATATTACAAAGAGGTATCTTCCAAATAGGGTGATGAGACAGTTCATGGAGAGGTAGACAATACCTAGAGATGATTACCAAGTTGTGTTTGCTCGCACGGTTAGAGAGATATCTAAATGGGGGGCCTTGCCGGTTGTTCACACAACTATAGTTGATTTTGATCACCTTGTTTCAGTTTTATGGGCCTATTCGGATGGTGATGAGGATCTCGGGACCACCATAGAGTATAATACTTAGTTCATCACACATAGACCTCTCAAACTCATAGATCCAAATGGGAGGGATGTCGATGGTAGGAGATGTAGGGATGAGTCTAGAAAATAATGTTGGTAGTGACAAATAGCTGAGGTAGAGGCACCTAGAGTGGAGGATCAGGGAAGGGTTCAGGGACCACAAGGTGCACCACATGGACCACCACAACAATAAGTGCAGTTATGGTAGGTGTTCAAGATCAAAGGCTACAGACTACACTATAAGAGAGGGACCAGGCACATCGAGAACGTGATGGTTTATGAGCTAACAGATACTAGGAATGCTAGGAGCATGATGGTTTATGACAAGAGAGAGATGATCTCTCAAGACAACCTACCTAGGTACAGATAGAGAGATCCTATTTAGACTGAGCATGATCAAGTCAGAACTCAGTTGGATGCAAAGATGACTCAACAATAGTAGGTCGAGTTATAATTATCACAAGAGACCACTCGAAGACAATAGCTAGAGGTTATGAAATAGGCATAGGGGCAAGTGATCTTGCTTGTATAGCATACACAAGCCATCAGTGAGGCCACCTACTATAGAACCTTTTACCACGTGCCAGTGTTAGCACATAGGAAACAACCTAACTACTCACACATGAGTGCTTTGGGTTTGAGAAAATCAGAGGGTGGATCATTCAACCAACCTTCACAGGGACCACCTATGGGACCACCTCTAGAGCAGCCTCCTCTAGATCAAGAGGATCGGGGGAGCTTAGGATAGCATTACTTTGTATATAGACATTTTATGTATCCATGTGTTGATGTAAATAGGTTTATGATGTATACACATTCATCAGCTTTAGATAGTCTCATGTATATTTTGATGTATATCACACATATTTGATATGTATCATGACAGTCATTTTTGATATTTATATATATGAGATGAGCGATTATTATGTAACCATGTTATGGTGTATTTTTATGATCTTTTGTGATGTATGATGTATATGCTATGATTATGGATGTAGACGTGTGTTATTTCATGTTTCCATGATGTCATGGTGTGAACATGGATATCTATTAATATACTTATGATTTAATATGTACATTGCTAATGATCTATGAATGTAAGATGTATGAGATGGACAATATGATCATGATTTTCATTTTGTATTTTCATATGACTATATGATGAGTATGCAAGATAGATGATGTGAGATGGTGTTAATAGTTTATGGATGCATATATTTTTTGTTATGTCATGATACTTGGATAGAAAAGTTATTATGAATAGAAGAATGAGATATAAATGGAATGAATATGATGATGATATAGAATAAATGATGTTGATCAGGATGTCAATGAATCTATAATTATTCTGAGATTTCATTGGACATGTGATGAGATAGGATAGATGATTTTTCTTTTTCTTTTTAGATTATACAACATAACATAGAGCAACCCTTATTTGATGTAGCAAGTAGAGACGATGTACCAAGATATGAAGAACCAAGGTGACATTGTATCTATTGCGTGGAATTTGACTCTGAGAATGAATAGGAGTATCCTTGTTCATACCTAACATACAAACACCTTGTTTGATCATGTTAGAGAATGAATCCATTGAAGTAAGGAAACCAATACGCAAAAGGTATGAAGAACTTGATATATACTAGACATTTTATTACTTGAGACTATTCTTGCACACACACAAGACAAGTATTTGCCAAGGTCGTATTGCAAGAACATCCAACAAATACAACAGATGAAAAAAATGAAAATGCCCCATTACACACCCTTATAGACATGTCAAGATATTTGAAATCAAGGTATTTTTGAGTGAGAAATGTACATAAGACAAAAAGATAAAACCAAAAGGAAAGATCAAGATAAAAAAATATCAATGTCATCATATCTCTTGCCAAAGAGTGTTATTTTTAGGTTGAGATCGGAAATGATGTCTATTGTAGGAAAGATGTATCTATTAAGACAATTATTGGATGTCGATATGTTTTAAAATGTTTAGTCTTTTGATATGATGGTTAACTGACATGTTTGACAATGATCAAGACTTAGGATTTTGTGTAAACAATTGTGTTTCATTAAGTGTTGCACCTACTTCTTTTTGTTTTGTCAAAGGTGAGGATGACAATAGGTTTATTATGGATGAACATTTTATAGTGGCTGAGATGAAATGGGATGGATGAATATTTTGTTTCTTTTTTCAATGTTTCAATGTTTTTTACTTTTTTGACGTGCTTTGAGGTTATTTTTGGAATTTTGCACTTTGAGTTTATTTTTGGTATTTTGAAAATAAGTGAATGTTTTTGAGTTTTCCACATGTTTGGACTGAGAGAACATGACCTAAGGGACATACCTATGCCTTGAGGGCTCATCAAATATGGCCTTGCCTACATGAATGTGCAAAGGCTTCATAGTTCGATTATTTGGACTTGGATTAGCACATACTTGTGATGGCTAATGATATTTTTTAGGATTTTGATATTTAATGGATGTTTTGAGATTTTAATGATATTTGAATGTTTAAGGTTTTTGGTGGTTATTTGGATGTTTTTAAGGTTTTCAAACTTATTCAGATGTTTTGGTGGATTTTGATGTGTTATATGGATGCTTTTGATATTTTCAGACATTTTACCGACATAGGTGATACATGAATCCATGTGAACAACTAGGTGTAGGAAGATGCCCTTGATCATGTGTTTAGATTACTTCAAAATATGCAAGAAAAGCTGACCTTAGGATTATGCGTGGATAGGGGTGGAGATGGATAGATGGAAGATGGATGTGTGGATGAATGGATGAAAATTTATTATCAATGGATGAAAGTAAAAAGAGTACTCGATAGATAGTAGATGGTGCTTATTTGCACGAGGCACCTGTTTTCTAGGTTTTCACCAAGGTGCTTGCCCAAAGCACCACCGAAGTGGTTTTCACTAGAGGATGATTTTTCTCTTTACTATTTTTATCCTTTTTTGGATTTTTATATTTTTCTATTTTTTGGATTTTTGGAATAATATATCCTTCATTGGCTAGGCATAGAACCACTTGAGATGACTATTATTGATAGGTTCCTGCAAAGGATCCCCTTCAGGTGTGGCTAACTAATATGCTCCTAATCCATAACTTGCGGTGATGAAAAAAGGTCCCAACCTATTAGGCTCAAACTTTGCTTTATTGTCTTGATCTAATTGATTTTTTTATTCTCTTTAAGGATAAGATATCCTACTTGGAAATGTCAACCTTTGACCTTTTTTTGTAGCTTTTATGCAGTTGATTCTGATAGGCTTGCAAGTGATTTAGCACTTCTAGGTTACGCTCATCTAGAATCTCAAGTTCATTCAACCTGGAAGTCCTGTATTATTGATCATCTATTAAGTTTTGCAATGAAACTCTCAACAATGGGAGCTCAACCTCAATAGGTAGTAAGCTTCAGTTTCATATACCAAGGAATAGGGAGTAACACTCATGGGTGTTCTAATACTAGTTTGATAATGCCCATAAGGCATGATTTAATTGTAAGTTCCAATCCCGACTAGCGTCATTAACAATCTTCTTCAAGATCTTAATGACGGTATTGTTATATGCTTATGCTTGACCATTTCATTGAGGATAGTAATGTGTAGAGAAATGATGTTGGATATGGAATTGGCTGCAAAGGTCTCAAACATCTTGGTTTTTAAAAGGCATTCCATTATTTGTGATAATGTCTTGGGGAACATCATAGCGGAAAATTAGGTAGTTCAAGATGAATTTGGATATATGTTTTCCTATGATATAGGCCATTAGAATGGATTTTATCCACTTCGTAAAATACTTGATGGCGATAATTATGAATTTGTGGCCATTGGATGAGGTAGGTGTTATTTTTCCAATGAGATCAAGCCCCCACTATGAGAAAGGTTAGGGTGTAGTGATAGGTCGGAGCTCTTGAGCTAGAGCATGAATGAGGTCCCCATGTTGCTAGCATTGTAAGCACTTCTTCAAAAAATGATTACCTCTTGCTCTATGGTAGGACAATAGTAGCTCGTTCTAAGCAACTTCTTAGCCAAGGTAATGTCATTCAAAGATGATCTACAAATGCCTTTGTGTATCTGTTTTAAGGCGGTTGAAGCTTCTTATTGGTTAAGGTATCTTAATAATGTTATATCTAGGCTTCTTTGATAAAAGATATCACCAATGATGACAAAGCATGAGGATCGACAGATAAATGTTATGTGAAGGTTGTTAGTGAGATCAGATGGAAGAATACCATCGTGAAGGTAAAGGTAAATTTCATGATACCAAGGGGAACTAGGACCAACAATTTCACACACAAATTCTAATTCAGGGATGTCAAAAGCCGGTATGAGAAGCTGCTCCATGAGGAACTCACACTTCAGGCTATTATGGGGCATGTCCAATAAAGATCCAATGGTTGTCATGGCATTCGTAACTCTGTTGTTGATTCTCATAATCTGCTCAAAAGTGATGTCTATGAAATACTCTTTAAAGTTATCCATCATTCTTTTGTAAGGTATTAAATTATCATCCTTTGTTTGGTAATCATCATTGACTTGTCTAAACACTAGCTGGGAATCATCGTAGACTTGGAGTTCTGGGATCTACCATTGAATTGTCATTCTTAGCCCTATGATGAGAGCCTCATATTCTGCTATGTTATTCGTAAATAGAAAAGCTAGTCTATATGATTTTGAAATACAATCACCCTAAGGGGTGATGAATAAGATTCTTTCCCTAGATTTGTGCTGCATATGGGAACAATCAAATTATATCTTCCATTGGTTTGTTGAATTGAGTGTGAATATCACTTTTTCTAGAAATTCAAATACCAACGGGTTTTCAGCATATATTGGAGCTTCAACTGGTCGATCTGCTATGACATGTCCTTTGATAGCCTTTTGATCCAAATACTCTATATCAAACTTGCTTAGGATCATTACTCGTTTAGCCATACGACCTGTGAGAGTTACCTTTAATAATAGATAGTTCAATGGATCAATCTTGGAGATAAGCTTGATTTGGTGACTCAACATATAATGTCATAGCTTTTGTGAAGAAAAAACTACCACTAGACAAGCTCTTTCAATGGAATTGTATTTAAGCTCGTATCCTACTAAGGTCATCTTGATATAATATATTGCTCTTTCCTTTCCTAATTCATTATGTTGTGCTAGGAGACCTCCCAATGCTATTGATGTCACTGAGATATATAGTATCAAGGGTTTATCTATAACTGGTGGAATCAAGATCAGTGGTGATGCAAGATAGTCCTTCAACTGTTGGAAAGCCTATTGGAAATGATGATCCCATTTGAAATCAACACCTTTGTGAAGAAGGTGTGTAAAGGGATGGGATTTGTCAACCAATTGTGTAATGAATCTTCTAATATATTAAAGTTTCCCTTATAGACTGTGAAGTTATTTGAGTGTTTAGGTTGTTGCATATCAATGTTGGCTTTGACTTTGGCTAGGTCCACTTCAATTCCCATTTATGATACAATGTATCCCAAAAATTTTCCTGAAGTGACTCCAAAGACACATTTCTTCAGATTCAATCTTACTTGATATTTCTTGAACCTGACAAAGATTTGAGCTAAGACTTCCAGATGTACTTTCTTTGTGATTGATTTTGCAAGTATGGCATCTATGTAATCTTCCAAGATCTTGTGAAACATGTTGTGGAAGATAACTGTCATCACTCTTTGGTACGAAGCTTTGATGTTTTTAAGACCAAATGGCATGAAATTCTAGCAGTAGATTCCCCATGGACATGTGAATATAGTTTTATGTTGGTCTTCATTGGCTATAATTATTTGATTGTATCTTGAAAACCCATCCATGAGAGATAACATCCCGTGTCCATCTGTTAGATCCAAGATAGTCTCTATGTTTGGAACTGGAAAGTCATCTTTAGGACATGTTTTATTCAAGTTTTTGAAGTTTCTGCATATCCATATGCCTCTAGTGGGTTTTGATACTGGTACCAATTTTGCAACCCACTCTAGATAATCAATAGGTAGATTATGAATTCGACATCGAGAAGCTTCTACAATTCAATCTTGACCAAGAGTGTTATTTGCGAATGCATTTTCCTTAGCTTTTGTTTCATAGGTTTTGCATTTGGATGTACTATTAAGTGATGTACCACTAATGAAGTATCTAATCCTGGCATGTTTGCATAGGACCAAGCAAAGTTTACTTTCCTTTATTTTCATAAATCTTCTAGATTATGTTATTCTTCATCATCAAGCGATGTAGCATAGAATGTCATTCGAGGTTGTTTGGTGGTCCCAATATTCACGAGTTGCGTATCTTTCACAAGAACTATTGATTTTTTATTGATCCATCATGACTTTAGGGAGATTGAATCCTTCATCCTTAGGTATATCAAGGAGGTTTTCACCTTTGGATGTTTCCTTCATTTTTACTTTTTCCTGATCTGAAAGCACCACATTATGGTTTTCACTTGGGGATCTTGTTTTGATTTTTAGATTCATCATTTTGTGATTCAAGGATTCAATCATGTCCCTAAAGTACGCTTGGGTATCAAGTTCAATTTCAAAACCTACTTTGTGATCTCCAAAAGGAATATCATCTCTGAGGGCCCCATGAATTCTATGATAGCCTCATCATTTTCAAATGAATCAAGAATTGGTGCTTGTTGGTCCCAGTCTATGACCTAAGGATAGATAAGTTCAAATTCATTGTCTATCATCAGTAGGTTAGACCAAGAAGAACTTTTAACCTCCTCATTTAAGATATCCTCAATGAGAGGGATCACATTTTTGTTTGATTCATACCCAGGACCTTTAATCTTTGCTCACTCCTCTAGGATGATGGGTTCACTCATACCTTGTTGCTTTAAACCAAGCCCATTGGTACCTGTGTAGCCCATAATTTTGATCAATAGATAACCTTTGCTATTTGTTTCCACTAGAAGAGGAGGTTCCTCTCGTTCCTCTTTTTCCTCTTGATATACCCATATAGAAAGATCCCCTTCTTCTATGACCTTTGCATTCAATTCTCCCCATCTTTTGAAGATAAATCGTTTAAATTTGAGGATTTTAGTCACTTTCTCAATATGGTGGGGTTTACCATATGATTTGGGATAAAGTGGTAGTTTTACCACATAAAATGTTTCTTTTAGGTTGTAGTCACCACAATTGTTATCTTGTATCTGCGCTTTGATCTTAGGGATTGTTTGTTGCATCTTTGATGTAGAAGCAAATATTGTTGGATCAACATAAGAGGATGAAAGTAGAACTGCATCGTTATTTGGAACTTATAGCAATCTATGATATTTCTCTTCCATAATTTTATAATAATAAAAAGGTTCAAGGTCACCATGGATAGTAACTTCTTTCTCGTTATATGGAAATTTTATGCACTGATGATAGGAAGATGCTATGACCTATATGGTATGGATCCATGGGCGGCCCAAAAGGATGTTATATGGAAAGTCAAGGTCTAAGACTTGGAATTTTGTCTCTACAATTGTTGGATCCACTTGTATAGGTAGCTTTATTGTTCAGGCTCTTAATATCATTCATTATCATCATAGGCCCTGATGGTGATACCTTTTGGTCTTTCGATTGCTTCATCAGAGTAACCCAAGTGTTTGACTAGCTGAAGGGTACAAATGTTCAAGCCAATGATTGGGATGGAAGATCTTTCTCAATGAATACCATATGGTATGTGGATGTAATGTGCCCTACCGTATATTGGAACTGATTAATGTCTTGTCATTAGGTACAAATGAAGACAAAGATCTTTATGCAAAATTTCTTTATGTGCAGGTGAAATTCTCAAGAGATCTAAAATGCAGATTTGGGTTGCTGTCTTCTTGAGATGTTTGATTAAGCTATAATCTGTAGGATTGGATTTTTATGGACCTCTTGTTGTTGTAGGGGCTCCTTGAATGGTAACTTTCCCTCTTTGTGTGGTGACTCCACACTCAGGATTTGGTCCCTAGATAGTGACAACGGATATATGATTGTCATCACATTGTACATTTCCCACAACATTGTCATAGTTGAGATTAACATTATTGTAGGTTTTAGCTTTTCCCACATCATTTCCTTTGCCATGGTTTGGTATAGGATTGTTGTGTATTCCCAAGTCATTGTTTCCTAAGTTACCAAGTCATTGGTCGATGTTCACTTCACCATGATTGATTATGTCTTGCATAATGTTTTTGAGTTTCATATAGTTTGAAGTCTTATGACCTTTGGTGCGATGATATTCATAGTAGTCATTCTCATTGTAACATGAAAGTTTAAATTGTGGCTATTCATACTATCTGAATTTAGGAATTTTTATTAAGTTAGTTTGAATTAACTTATGCAAGATCATTTCAATAGGTTCTCCCAATGGAGTGTATTCGTACCTTGGCAGATAATTGTTTTGCCTTGGTGGTGATGGTGCCCTTGGTGGATTAGTTTTTTGGATATTCAGTTGATTTTCTTATTGTGTGTTTGATTGAGATAGAGTTTTTTATTACAAATTTTGTGTCTACCACACTGTTGTTAGTTACATTCATATTTTTGGCCCATATATGAGGTTTTTCACTTGAACTAGATGGTTGGTGATTGTTGTTATAGATTTGCACTACTCCTTTAGCGATGAGTGCTCTCTCAATGTTAAGCCCTTTAGAGATGAGTTCTTCAAAGGTTGTTACACATTGCATTCATAATTGGAAGGCAAGATCTATGTTTAGATTAACTACAATGATCTCTACTTGTTGTTTTTTTGGTATTGACCATTTACACTTGCTCGCCTTGTATCTCCATCTTTGTAGGAAAGAGGAAAACACTTCTCCTTTGTTTTGTTTTAGAGTGTATAGTTCCTCTAAGGTTATTTCAATATCAATGTTTTAGGAGAAATGAGCTACAAATTGATCTATAATCTCTTGAAATGTTTTAATTCTGGGTGGTAGATGTGAGAACCACTCAATAGCTTGCCTACCCAAACTATAGGGAAAGAGGCACATTAGATATGAATTGTTATATGATACCTCTTGATGCAAGATACATAGAATTCTCTTATGTGCTCTTCAGGGTTACTACATCCTTTGTATTTATCAAAATTTGATTTATCAAATTTTGGGGGAAAGGGTAACATTGTGATGCTTATGTCGAATGGGTATGGACACAAGCCTTGAACAGTGTATGATTTTTCATCTTTCCCAATTGTATGTCCTTAATCTTTTGTGTCAATGTTTGAATTTTTTAGGATATTCTGTAGGTGGAATGTTTGGTAGTGGATTGTAAGTATTGTATATATTTGGATCTTAATATGTGGATGGGTTTGTGTTGTATGGATTATATGGAGGTTGAGGTTGTGGATTCATTTGATATTGGAAATTATTTTGAGGTAAGGGACCTGTTTGATGTGTTGGATTGGGTTGGGGTGGAGGAGGTGCTTTGTAAAGTCCATATTGGCATTGGGGTATGATGTTTTGTTGAGGTTTTTGTTGCATGACTTCTTGTTGTTATTGTTGTGCAAATAACTGTTGTTGAAAGTGTAATTGTTGTTGAGCTTGCAATTGTTGTTGGGCAAGTTGTTGTTGAGCTTAGAGTTTTTGTTGTGCTTGAAGTTGTTGTTGATATGCCATGTTTTTTTGGTGTGACGGGATATGATTCATTTAAAGTTGTTGTTGTTGTTGTTGTGCTGTGGGTATGTATTGATGTTGTGGGTGAATATTTTGTGGGATGATATTTTGTTGAGGGGGTTGTTGATATTGATGTTGAGTTTGAGGTTGATATTGAGGTGGTTGTTGAAGTGGTTGTTGAAGTGGTTGTTGAGGGGGTTGTTGATGAACATGTATGTTTTGTGAGGGTGGTGTGGTAAAAGGATTGCTCCCATAGTTCATCAAATTTGAATTTGGTATGTTCAATTTTGGTTTGTTGGCGTATGTGGGTGGATTTTTGTATTTTGTGAGCCTAGGTTGTTGGAGACCCTATACCTTGAGGGTTATATAGCAAATTGTTATATTGATTTGAAAATTTTGTTTGATTTGCTCCTTGTAAAGTGACTGTGGGTTTACTTGGTATATTTTTTGAAGGAGGATTTGGTATTTATTCAATGATATGATGCAACAAGGGTTGAATTTATTGTGGACGGTTCCTTGCTCCAAATTTTGAAAAGGTTGTTTGATCCCTAAGTTGATTGACATCAAAGTTTGAGGGAATTTTTGCACCACTTTATGTGAGTTTTAATATTATTGATTTGGATCATCATGTAACATGGCATTTAATGCTTGAACGAGAGATGGATCTTGGTGCATATCTAATAGCTCTTCATGAGTAAATTCACTAGGATTTTTAGTGATGTCTTCTATGTGGATTGTTTTTGTTGGTGTGAATAAGTCTTGTACCTAGTTTATTCCTTTACTAGGGACTTAGCGGACTTAATTTAGATGTTAAATTTACTTAGGATATTAGTTGTATCTTCTAGAAGTCTTAGTTGTCTTATCTAGACTTTACACTTTCCTAGGTAGTTATGAGTTAGTTGTCTCATGTGATAGGATTAAGACACTTGTCATGATCTTGTCTTATCCTATCTCTCATCCTTGCCTTTATAAGCAAGGCATCTCTACCATAGTTTGTATTGTATTGCATTGTATTGTATTGCATTGATCATATTGTATCATATTGCAATCCTTGTTTGGTGGAATAACATCTTCCATTGTTGCTTCTCTCTATCTCTTGTGGAGGTTATTTGGTGTTGCAGATTGAAGATCTTGGGTTGATCACTTCAACAGTTTCAACTACAAGTGGGTTGGGTTGCATTTTTGTTGGAAAAGGAATTTAATATCCTTTAGGATTGGTGTTAGTCATTCCATACAATTGATCAATAGCAGTTGTGGTACTGGGAGGAGTCATGCCACTAGGATTATTCATTAGCTTTTGAGATCTAGTTGTGACCATAAAACTTGTAGTTGTCCTGGGAGATATGGATTTTGAAAGTGTATGAAGATATTTTTGTTGGGATATGTGAGTTGCCTTAAATCGAGCTAGTAAAGACACCTTAAGCTTTTTTGGACCAATTATGAATGTTGTTTGGATGAATGGATGGAGTGAAGCCTTGAATTTTTGGACAAATTTTGTTTTGGATAAAATATCTTGTTTAAGATGTGTTTAAGGATTATGCTTGTACTAGACAAATGAGTCCAAGCTAAGGAGGATGATAATGAGATTCATAAACTTTGGGAGTATAATAATGACTCCAAAGCAAGTTAACTCACAATGATTTGACACTAATTCAACTAAGCACTTTAAAGAAGACACTTTTTCAAGTAAAAAGCTAAACTAGGAGATGATGGTAGAGATTTGAACCAAAAGTGAGCTATGCCAATTTCTAGGTTGTTTGTTTTGAATGGATTAATTCACTATTTATAATAGGGTTGAATTGATCCAATAATGACTAAAGATGTTTAGACTAGTTCAAAGTCAAGTAGTGACGTGAGATGGAGATGAAAATATGGAGTTTTGCTACTATTTTAAATGACTTGGACTACTACAGGTTTATTCTACATGAATCTCATGTTTTACAATGTTTGTCAGTTTAAATTAAGGATCTAGAAAAAATCTAGGGTTTTATGATTTTTTCTGACAATCAAAGGCATCGAAATACATTCAAAGGCATCAAAATACTTGCAAAGGTGTTAAGATACAATAGAAGCGTAACATTATTGAATCAAAGGTGTCAAGATGCAGAATTCAAGTTTTACTCTAAAAAAAACACTGAGAGGTGCAAAGGCATCGAGATGCAAACAAAGGCATTATTTTGATATAAATAGAATCGTAGATTTGCATACAAAGGTGTTGCACTGCAACACTGTCAAAAGCGCCACTTTTGCTCAAAGGTTGAATTTTTGCAAGTTTGGCCTAGGGTTTTGAATCTTTTTGAAGTCTGTTTTGTGTTTAATTGATCTGGAAAGTGATAGAAAACGACAAACAACATGTAGGACTAACTTAGTTGGATGTTTGGAAGATTTTTGTGTGTCTTCTTCAACAATACCATGCTAATTGCTATCATGGATAGATTTACAATAAAGACATACCATGGATACACATCCTAATTTAGTGTTAGATTGGGATTATAAGCTTAGAGTAGGCTTGCTCATAGAATATTGTCTAATGAATGGGTGAATAGAGTATACCAAGGTCATTTACCACCTTGACACATCTCACCTTGAAAGGAAAAGATCCTAAGAAGGAATATTTATTGCCTCAACAAAGGTTAGTACATAGTGAGTAACTTCACACATTGATACTTGTAGGTTGCACCACTTTAAGTTGATGGTTTATAAATGGCTCTTAGGCTTCTATATTTTTACAAGTTTGTAGTAGGGGTCTATTGGAAATAGAGAGCTCATATGTTATGCCCGAGTTGAGAGGGGTCTCCTCTCTACTCATCACCTCCTTGTCTTGGCAGACTGAGGGTCATGGGGCTTGGCTTGAAGGATGCTAGCTACTCCTTGGGGTACACATTTTGTTCTCCCCCCTTTATATAACTTGTCAAGAAACATTATTGAGATCAAAACTTAGGGTGATGAGGCCCCCAATCAAGTCTCCTACTTTGAAATAAATGGAAATAATGTTGATTTTGGTTCCCAAGATCGTTCTTAGGAGTCAAAAGGGGAGAGCATACGTACCACTATACCTCAAGGTATACAAAAAAAACACAAATGAATGGTGTTTCTAATTTACAAGATCACACTAGGCATAAGGAAACAACATACACATACATCCACTTACCAAACATGCCATAGAATTCTTTTTAAGTGCACCAAGGATTACAATATGTGGTTCAATTTTAAAAATACCTAGCCAAATGTGCAAGTTTATGGTAAATTTTTAATCCCAAATTGAAATGTGAAAGTTGTTGGTTCAATTTTAAACACCAAATCAAATATGAAAGTTTTATTGTTCTTTTTAAATGCACCAAGGGAAAATGAAATTTGTATTGTTTATTTTATTTTTACCAATTGATGTGTGAGATTAATTTTAAGTGCACCAAGGGAAATGAATCCCAGATTAAGTCAAAACTTATAGCAAACGTTAGTAGATTTTGCATCCTTTTCCATCAAATGCCACATGTTGCAAACTATTAGGTAAAATCAGGAAAAATAGAGGATTGTTAAAGTTTAGTCAAGATAAAGAATACAAAATTGGATTGCAAACCTTAACAAACAAAAGCACTATTCACTTGACAAAGGTATTGAAGTTTGGACAAATGCGTTGCAATATTAGTCTATAAAGGCACTGACCTTTTGCAAAGGTGTTGGACTATCTTGACAGAAGATAGACAACAAGTTAAAATAAAGGCACATATTTCTGACAAAGGCATTAGGTTGTTGACTGGTAGATGCACCAAAGTTTTGCAAAGGTGTCACCCTTTGACAAATACATTGCACTGTATCCTACAAACAAATAGAACATAAGAAATTAGATGCATTAGGATTTGACAAAGGCTCCAAAATTTGAGTTGTAGATGCATTGAGATTTTTGACAAAGGTGTCACACTGTTGAAACAAAAGTGCTGCACTGTCTCTATAACCTACAAGGCCAAAAAAACTCCATAAAATGATTAAAACAAGGATGTGGGTCCCACCGAGCATGCCAAAATGTTGTAGGGGAAGTAAGTTAGCATGAATGAATCAATTAGAGTCTAAAAAACTAAGAATTCAAATAATTGTGGTCATATAAACCCATACTCAATGAAATTAATTTATAAAGCAATTCAAATTGATTAACCTAAATAAATTGAACATAATTCAAAGCAAATAACCAAGCTAAAAGTGCAAACCTTCAATCCCATTGTGGATTGATGCATAGTTGTGATGTGGATTGCTCAATTGAATGCATAATCCATGTTGCAAAAGCTTGATATGAGAGGATGTGATTCATGAAATAGGTTCTAAAATGCTCAAGAAATAACTCAAGAATTATAGAGAGTAAGGATGCTATGAAGATTGTGAATGAAATTCATGTTGATGAAGGCTTGTTTTATAGATTTTGGAAATTCTGATCAATAGTCAAGACTTGATCTAAGGATCAATGGATGAGAGGAAATCAAGGAGGTGAGTGTGGATCATGAAGGATCAATTGTTGAGGATTCATGAGCGCTCAAAATATTCCTTGTTTCGTGGAAATAGGTTGGAGATATTTTGAATTAGAGGGAAGAATTTGAATTTGAAAGGGGGATATTCTCTAGGAATATTCTATGTGCAAGTTAGGGGGTTGGAGAAAAAATAGCCAATTAAACAATTATTAAAATCATTTAATTGTGAAGATTATGGGAATTAAAAAATATAATTATATAATTAGAAATTATTTAATCAAGATGGATTATTAGTATGAAAATGATGAATTAATCAAATAACTTAAATTATTCAATTAATAGGGGAATAAAGTGATTTTAACTAAATAATTGGAAATTATTTAATTAAATGGAAGAATTAGGGTGAAAATAAGGGAAAATGATGTTAATACATGAAATAAAGATGTGTGATATATGCTTAGGACAATTTTAGGTGTCTACAATTTCAACAACTTTGGTCTCCATTAGGGCCTTTAATGAGAAGTGTAGTAGCATATCTCATGATGATGGTAGCTACATTTTGATTGATGGGGCAAATGACATGATATTCAAGCATCAAGAGTCAATCATTATTGAGTCTCTGCCTACCTACAATGTGGTTCTTGATGGGAATTTTGATATTATGGGTTTGAATGGGCTTGAGAAGGATTCTATATGACTAGCCAAGGTGATTAAAAATCTATCTATTAGGAAGGGTGTTGATGAAATGAAGGCTTCATTCTTGGATGTTGTCAAATCTAGGGTTTAATCTTCCTTGAATCTACCCCTTAATCCTAAGGAGCACAAAGGAAAAAAAATCAAAAAGATTGTTCATTGTTTAGGCAAACCAATCGAATTAAACTTTGATGTCACTATAAAGAAAGAGTTGCTAAAAAATGAAGAATGTTTCACCAATAATAAACTTATTAGAAGGTCTAACCTCTTTTTTCCAAACCTTCTGGATTTGCAAAAATGGGTATCTGAATCCTGGATGTCTCTAATGGAAGAGAAAATAGAAATTTATTTGTATGCTATAGTATTTTTTATTGTGGTTTTTGATAACAAGAAGGATAGAAACATAATTTGAAACTATTTATGATCATGGGGAGAAAATATTAATGATAAAATCATGCCATCCACATTTTATTCCTTCTAATGAATCATTTTTTGTCATTCCAATATGGATATGCCTTTTGAATCTTCCCGTAACTAGTAGTTTGAATCTTGTTTTGTAGCAATTGGTAACTCTATTGGTAACTTTGTGACTAGAAATAGAAACTTAACATATTTTATTCACACAACTTTTTCTTAGATTCCAATGGAAGTAGACACTTCCAAAGATCTTACAACAAATAATTTTGAATGCAAATGTTCAACAACATGCGGAAACCCCTTGGATATGAAGGTTTATACTTTCAATGTAGGAGATATTAAAAAACCAAGCATATTGTAATTGATTGTCCAAACATTAAAATCCAGTCAAAGAGGGAGGCTTTGTGGTGGAGAGACGCTTCTCCCCAACATTACAATGTTGCTAGTCTTACCAAAAGGAAGGAACCCTCCCCAAAAGTTGTCTTTGGGAATAAGAATAATCTACAAGAAGTCAAGCTTTCCTTAGATTTTGAGTTGGTTCAAAAGCCTCTTTTGCATGTTGATTCAAGATCCTTGGACAATCCAAAAGTTGGTGATGACTCAACTCATGCGACCTTTCAAAACGCTACCATGGGTCCAAAGGCTAAAAAATCTCTAAAACCCTCAATGATTGACAAGGGACCCCAAATCTCCAAAGATGTGAGTACCTCAACTTTGATTTTATATCAAACCTCCCATCTCTCTAAGGATTTAAAGGAATGTGGTGGAGGATATGAATGACATGTAGTGCAAAAAATGAAAAAGAACATATAAAAATACATGGAAGCTTGTAACTAAATGCAATTACGTTCTCACTCCAAACCAGATTTAAAACCATAACATTATTTAAGCAATTCTAGTAGTTAATTTTTGTTCAGTAAGATCTCTTTGTTTAACGAGGTCCATAATTTTATTACAATGTACCACTATGTTGGGTGTATCTTTGTGCTTTTTCCAAGATTTTGTTAATTACCTTGTCATTTGTGGGCTCTAGAATCAATTATGAACCTTAACTTTTAAACTATGTAATACTTCTTTGGTTAATCAAAATGGGAGCAACCCCAAGTTTGTGATTTACCAACATATTTTATATATATATATATATATATATAATTTTATATATATATATATATAATTTTTTATATATATATATATATATATAATTTTATATTTTTTTACATAAAAAATATTCAAAAATATAATTAAGCTTATATATATTATATAATTAAGGCTATATATTTTATGTAATTTTAAGGTTAGAGTTAGGGGTAGGGTTAGGGTTAGCATATATATCTTTACAAAACTATATGATAAGTGTAATCTTTTATCAATCATCCTAATAATGGATTGGAAACAAAGTCTTTGCCAAATTTTCTTTGTACAAATATAAAATTTGATAAATTCCATAAAAAACAACAAATCATTTGAAATCATCTTGGAATTTTTATGTTAGGACCTTGACTTTTATTAGGAATTATTTTGTTTCTACTAGATTTTTTTTGGTATTGTGTTATTATTTTGATGTAAGCATTGTTTTATATTATTTATCTATTAAATTATAAAATAGATAAGAGATATTTTGTTTTAATTAGAACTATTTAGTTTAAGGAAATAATTTTGGATTCATTTATCTCTCATGCAATAAATAAATAATAATTAGAATTAGAAATTCTAATTAACATTTAGGCTAAAATTAAAGTTAGAATTAGAATTATAATGAATTCTTTTAAATAATTACTAATTTATCCAACCAAAATATTATGAGATTGAAATAACAAATTACAATGTAGTAGAATTTAAGATAATAAGTTCTCTGAGAAAGTACTTAAATAAAATAAATATATAAAAAATTTAATAAAAAAATTCAAAATTTTATAAGTGGAGCATGGAATTGAGAAATATCTTGTAAGTGTGCATTTCAACATCCTATTTGCATGAAAAGTGATATGCAAGAACTAAAGATCCATTTAATTAAAATCCTAATTTCAATTTCATACATATCTTATATATAAAGGTGTATAAATAAATATCTATTAGATATAAAGATATACAAAGATATAAATTAGATATTTAAAATAAATTAATTGAGATATTTATTTATATATTTTTGCATCTTATATCTATAAGTATATATAATTATAAAGATATCTTTATATCTTATATAAATAAAGATATCTTATATATATAAAGATATATAATGATATCTTTATATAAATTTTTTTATGAATAGCATCACTATCTATTAATTAGAAATAAATATTACACATAATCACAAAAAAATTTGGGTGGTAGGAAGGCACACCTCAAAGAGTCACATGGGTAGCGCCCAAAAATCATAGAGCACTAAATATATTAAAA
>VDFB02340035.1:0-23132 GCA_007258455.2 Sequoia sempervirens
AAGCTATTTTTGAGGAAGATGTGAGGCTTTCTAAAACTCCTATATTCTTTGCGGCTGTCGACCCTGATAGGATTCCAGCTAGGAAATATATGGAAGAATGGTTCAAAAATGTTTGGGAAAAGAAGTTAGGGTTGCATTTTTACTATTGTATAATGGTGCAAAAAGGACTATTTGTTGTTTTCTTTAACAACCCTAAATTTCAATAGGAAATTGTTATTAGGGAATTTTGGACTGTTGGGAAGGTTACCTTTCGAGCCCTGGCATGGTGTCCAGAGGCTCTAAATGAGGAGGTCTTGGCATTGTCCAGTCCTCGCTGGTTAGTTATAAAGAATGTTCACCCTCAGCTTTGGAAATTTGTTCCTCTTTTGCTTGAGCCTTATGGCAAGGTGTTAAGAACGGACGAGACCAAATCACCTCTTCCCCATTTAGATGCGAGGATTTTGGTCTCCATAAACCTGGGACTGGATATTCCACAACTCTTGGAAATTAAATTGAAATCTAGCATCATTAATTGTGTGGTGGAAACTCTAGGAGGCCTTAATGCTTGTTATCTTTGTCATAGAGAAGGGCATATTAGGAGTTGTCTGGTGATTAAAAGTAAGATTAATAAAAAGAAAGATTATAGAGACAATAAGAGCATGAAGCATGTTCTGCCAAATTGTGGTGAAGATCTTAATCTTTCAGGGGAGGCAAAGGATGTTTGTTCTCCTCCGAGAACTAAACCTCTGAAGGATTTGGCCACCTCTGACTTTGAGGTAGAATGTAGTAATGCAAAACATTTGAACTTAGCAAGTCAGGAGTTGCTCAGTGCTGTGAATAATAAGGGGGATGAGGTGGGGGATTTGTCTTTGGACTTGAATTGTCTTCCACCTCTTTGCCCAAATGGCTTGAATAAGGCTTTTATCAAAGGTAAGCTCAATGCTCAACAATTGGCCCTTCAGAAAATAAGACAATTAAGGAAACCCGAGGATAATGCAACTAATATAGTGAAAGAGATTTATTCTTTTAATGATAAATTTTTTAGAGATTTAAAACTTGTTGGCTTAACAAAGGATTCACAATTAACAAAAGACCATAATATTGAAGGGGATTTGAACCCTAATATGGGTGGGGTCTGCTCCACTCATGTTGCTGATATCGCTGCATCTTTATGCCCTAACAAGGATATCAACCTGGAAGTGACTATACACCCTAAGGGGGATGGGATTGACTCAAGAAAAAATCTTGAGTATAACAATCTAAACCTTAACTTTGAATTTGATGAGGAGAATGTGACTCAGTCAAACTTGGAAATTGTATCTTCTAGCCCCCTTGATGGATTGGTCAGTATGGATGGTTTTGCTTCTCAATCTGGCATGGACTCTGTAGATGACTTAGGGATTCTCTCTACTAGGGAAACCACTGATGGGGAGGGTGTGCCTATTGAGGTGCTTGTTAAAAAAACCATAAGGTATAGGAAGAAGAAAAATTTGGATGGCACCAAGTTGCAAGATGTTAAAGAGGGTAACCCCCTTTTGAAGGACAAAAGAAAGAAGCATAATGGGGTGATCCTCCCCCCAATGCTAAGAGAATTGAGGCAGAGAATAAACTGCCTAAGTGCTTTGATAACTTTAGGACAGATAAGGGCCCTTCCTCCACTGAGTTCAAGGATGGAGCTTAATTGTCTTTCTTGGAATGTAAGGGGCCTTGAGTCCCTTGATAGAAAACACCATGTCAGGAGGTTGGTTACCCAAAAATAGAAAATGAATTTTTTACTTCTCCAATAAGTCAAATCTATTGGTTTTGCCTTAGAAACCAGCCTGAAGGTAATTTGGAAGGATGCTTCTCGGTTTGTGACCAAGCATGAACAGGGGAAGGGTGGGTTGTCATTATGATGGCTAACAAGTGGAGCCAGTATGTGGTGCAATCTGGTGTTTCTCCCTGTAATAGGGCAGTTTGGGCTATTGTAAAGAAGAAGGAAGATTGCTTTGGTATTTGCTCGATCTATGCTCCTAATGACTACAAAGATAGGGTTTTGTTGTGGAAGTGGTTGTTTAATCTCCAAGATATCCTTTGGATTCTGGGGGGTGACTTTAATTTTGTGGAAAGGGAGGAGGACAAATATGGAGGTGTTGGTCATGTTTGGAAAGACTATGAGAAGTTCCATTGGTCTAGACTTAAGTCTAAGTTAAGTCTTGAGGATCCCATTGAAGGCCAAAAAAAGGATTGTAAAGACATATGGTTCACTTGGTCCAATTTCCAAAAAAATGGGAGGAGGGTGCTGTGTCGATTGGATAGATTTTACATAAATAAAGCTTTCTTTTCTGCTGCTCTTCGTAAGGATGGGTGCAAGGTGGAGGTTACTCCATTCTCACTCTCTGATCACCACCCAATAAGCACAAAATTTGTGTTTAAGAATGGTGTTGTTCCCAATGTTGGTCTCAGAAATGGATTTTCTTTTAACTCCAGCCTTCTTAAGGATGATGATTGCAAATGTGCCATAACCTCTCTCCGTGCCATTAATAAATGGTTACATGGGTCCCTAACTCCCATTGAGAGATGGGACTTGAATGTGCAAGGCTGGAAGGTTCTTTTCCAGACCATTGGTAGGAAAAAGGCAAAGGATAGAAGGAGAAAGGAGTCTTTTCTGTAGGACAATCTTTACAAGGTAGAATTTGAAGTGCAAAATTGCCCTAATGATAGCTCCCGGGTTGATAATATCACTGTGGCATGAGACAATCTCAGGAGGTTTCAAACTATCAAGGTCAAGGGTCTGAAAGTTAGAGCCAAGATGAATTGGTTAAAAAATGGTGATAAGGGTACAAAAAATTTCTCCAGATATTTAAAGGAGAAGCAGGCTAGAGAATTAATTGATCAAATTAATGAAGATGGTAACATCCTTTTGAACCAGGATGAAATAAGGCAACAGTTCCTCTTTCACTAGAATCTATTCACTTATGAGGGGAGTAATGAGTCTTGCTTTCGAGCTAGGGACTATATTAAGGGGATATTGCCTAGTCGGGTTGGTAATGAGTCAGAGAAATTTCTGAGGAGATAAGGAGATCTATTCTCTCCCTCAAAAATGATAAATCTCCAGGACCTGATGGTTTATCTGCAGAATTTTACAAATCTTTCATTGATTGGGCTTGTGATGATCTTTACATGGTCTATAAGGATGCCTTTGAAAGAGGATCCCTTGGTAAAAATATTAATAGAGGAATTATTAAGTTGATTCCCAAAGAGGGGGACCGAACCCTTGTTAGGAATTGGAGACCCATTACTCTCCTGAATGTTTCTTATAAAATCTTGGAAAAAGTTATGGCTGAAAGGTTGGCTAGTATTCTTCCTACCATCATTAATTCATCTCAAACTGGCTTCATTAAAGGGAGGTACATCTTGGAGAATCTGGTGACAAGTTGGGAGGCCATGAATTGGGCCAGGAATTCAGGGCAGGATGTTGCAATGCTCCTGCTAGACTTTGAGAAAGCCTATGACAGAATTGAATGGGACTTTGTCCTTTTGGTCCTTGAAGCTTTTGGTTTTCCAGGTGTGTTTTGTTCTATGGTCAAGACTTTGTTCCAAGATGCTTCTGCTCAAGAGGATGTTAATTGAGTTCTTTCATAGGAAATTGTTTTGGGGAGATCTATCTGGCAAGGGTGCCCCCTGGCACCAACTCTATTTGTCATTACCTCTGATGCTCTTCATTATATTTTGAGGGATAGATCCTTGAACCCCGGGGTAAGAGGTATTAGGTTGCCGGACTCCAAGGAACTTATCAATCTACAGTTTGTTGATGATACTTCTATTTTTGTTCAACTTGATGAGGACAACTTTGTAATTCTTATGAAGAAGCTTGAGTTTTTTTTCTCCGCTTCAGGGGCAAAAATTGCCCCTACTAAGTCTTACCTTCTTGGTTGGAATGATAGGCCCCCCGATTGGGTGTGCAGTTTTGGTATCCAATGGGGTGGTCCTCATAAATTGGTAAGATACCTTGGTATCCTATTTGCTATCGAGCCCAACTTAAAAGATATGTGGTGTTGGATTCAATATAAGATTGAGAATAAACTTGCTAAATGGAATAAACATTACCTCTCCTTTACTAGAAGGTTTCAAATATGTCACAAAATTTTCTCTTCTTATAGCATTTACTTTGCCTCTGTTTGGTTTTTTGCTCATATCAAATCACTGCCATTTAGAAGCGGATTAGAGGTTTTTTGTGGTCTGATGGTAAGGGGAAGAAGAAGAAGTATTCTGTCAAATGGTTTTTTGTGGCCATCTCAAGTTCCCAGTTAAAGCTATAAATGAACCCCTCCATTATAAAGATTTTGTGTGGCAAAATGGTAATAAAATAATGAATGTTAAGGCTAAAGATTTTTATTCTATGCTTACTGAGCAGGTTGCTATTTCTGATCATATAAATAAAGTTTGGCAAATAAACTTTAGCAAGGAGCATTGGCACAAAATCTTTTTGAAGAATTGGCAAAAGGAACTTGAGGCCAAAAAGGCCTACTTCAGATGGATTTTTCTTTTATAGAAGCTCCCTTATAAAACTAGCACATATGGCATTCAGATGTGTTCTTTATGTAGAAAATCGAAAACCTTGTCTCATATTTTCTTTGATTGCATTTTTGCAAAGGAAATATGGAATATGTTTTGCTTTTCTCATAATATTTGGGGATGTAATGGAGGTCTAAATACTGTGAATTTGCTTTTCTCACCAAGCTGCAAGTTAAATAAAAGGGAAAGGTCACGAAGGCACAAAGTCGTTCCGTAGCTTTTTCAATGGTGGATCTATGAAAAGTGTGTCGTTTGTCACATTAGAAGCACAAAGTCTTCTTAGACGCAACAATTCCTCAAATAGTATGAATGATTACAAGCACAAAGTCTTGTAGATCATCCAACCAAATTATCAAAGAGCATGAACAATTACAAGCACAAAGTCTTGTAGATCATTCAACCAAAGTATCCAAAGATAAACAAAACACAAATGAAAATCTAAATAAAGGATGTAACACAAAGTTTACATGAATTAATTAGAGTCCTTCAGATTCCATAAGCTAACCACCACCAAATGAGATCAATTCATAAAAGTATCGAATCCAATGCAAAGTCTGGTTTGCAATCCTCTTCTTTATTGATCAAATTTCATTCACAAAGTATGAGCATAAGAGTTCCTGAGATTACGCTTCAAAAGGGTAGCACTTCGTTGCAAAATACTAAAGGATCCACTTTACAATAAAAATCCCTCATATTTATAAAAGAGAGGGAAGAGTAAATCTAGGAAAGTTAGGTGAGTTAATTTAGGAAAATCTCACCTAAATTTTGACTAAGTCAAAATGTAATTTGTCTTCAAGAAATTACATCTAGGATATTAGATTAGTAATTACATTTCAAAATGAAGCATTTAATATAATAAAAACTATTTCATAGAGAAGAGATATCAAAATGTTCAACATGGGAGATCAAGAATCTTCATGGTTCCCTACCTTGCTTTTTACAGGTAGCGGAGTCTTCATACTTCTTCTTGGTCTCACGGCCATGAGCGCATCATTTTAGTCACGACTATGTAATCTACAAGGGTGTGAGCTCTTGTGGTCGGCCTTCTGGAAAATGAATGGATTTTCTTGCACCCGCGAAGATGCGTCTTGAGATTATCAAGTGTCAGCCGTATATCGCAAATGATATGTATTGAGGCTTCGGGAAAAACTGTCATCCTCAACTTGTTGCATAACGGCTTCTTTGTAGATCTGGGATAGTTCATTGGATCAGAAGATGTCACCTTTAGGATCACTTGATGAAATCTGGAGAGAAATTGCAAGGATGGTGAATCAATAGACGTTAGCAGAAAAAGTAGCATTGGGAAGCGTGAAGCGAGAAACGATGTTGAGAAAGCATGAAACGAGCAAATAGGCACGAAAAATGATGGAGTGAAGAAACGGGGTCCAGAATGGAAATAGAGCAAGTTTGAAGAGACTAAGATAAAAACTGCCAAAAGTGTAAAGGTGCTAAAATTCAACACCATTGCACAAAAAATGACTAAGTCTGGAAAAAGTGCAAAGGTGCTAAGAATAATGCCATAGTCAAAAATTGGCTAAGTATGGAAGAAAAGTGCAAAGGTGCTAAAATTCAACACCATTGCACAAAAAATGACTAAGTCTGGAAAAAGTGCAAAGGTGTTAAAATTCAACACCATTGCACAAAAAATGACTAAGTCTTGAAAAACTCCAGAGGTGTTAAAAATAATGCCATAGTCAAAAATTGGCTAAGTCCGGAAGAAAAGTGCAAAGGTGCTAAAATTCAGCACCATTGCACAAAAAATGACCAAGTCTGGAAAAAGTGCAAAGGTGCTAAAAATAATGCCATAGTAAAAAATTGGCTAAGTCTGGCAACAATGTGTAAGAACGAACTTTTTTAGCGCTTCTACACATTTTTGGAAAATCACTTTTTATGCAGGGTCGCTAATTTTTGGCGCCCCTGCACTTTCAACACCAAAAAATTTGGATGAGTTGGGCAACAATGTGTAAGAGCACATTTTTTTAGTGCTTCTACACATTTTTGGAAAATCACTTTTTATGCAGGGTCGTTGATTTTTTGCGCCCCTGCACTTTCAACACTTAGCCAAAAATTTGGATGAGTTAGAGTGCACTTTTTTGGCACAATTGCATCTTTCACAATTTAACTAAGTATGATCAGTGAGACTTCGCGAAGGAGCTCGTTTCGAAGGTCTTCACGAGGCAAACATAGGGGGATGCTCAAACTGACTGTTTAAGCTTTGGAATGCACTTCGAGGTGAATTGAAAATCACCTTGTTTTGCATGCTTGAACTTCACGAACCTAGGAAACAAACAAGTTTCATAAGGGGGTTATCTGTGAAATTGAGCGCTGCTAGATTCCATGATAACAACAGGCTCCTGTTGGGGATCTTCCTTCAATCGTTCTTTGAAACGAATGAAGGGAGAAGAACTCTAGAATTCAAGTGCCTTTATCCATTGGGCTTGGAGTCAGGTGACAACAACGAAAAACAAATTTACGAAAACAAGACGTAAACTTATGCAAATGCACTTATTGAAAAGGTAAAAACCTACCTAATTAAAACTAGCCATCAATGAAATCTTCTCAAATGAAACCATTCACAGGTTTAACAAAATAGTTGCCTTTCTTCAACAGCTTGCAATGCCTTCCATGATCATTAACAGCTACATGTAGACGAAGTTGAGGCATTGCTTCATGGAAGAAATGAATAGGTTCAACTACCTCTAAAAATATATTAGATATACTGCTGCTCCAAAATGAATCATCGAATCCAGACTGCTCCTGCGCATCTACAAATACATCTTTAGCTGCATCCTCAAGTTTATCTTCACGTGCAGGTGCAAGTGGAACCTCTGTCTTCCCATTGGCCTCCAACCAAGCAAGATGTCTTATGGGACATTCCCTCGATTTGTCAAAGATTGAATGCTTCTTACCAGTTGTTACTTGAACAACTGATTCATCAACCATGGCAACCTCATGCTGATCGGAATGATCTCCTTCATGTGATTCAAATGAAGATATGACTGCACTGCATACCTCAATAAGATGTTCACCATCTTCAAACTTGTGAAAATCTAAATTATTTATAAGAAAATCCTCATCATTCATTTGAGAAATTCTTTTATGCAACACGTGTTCAAGTTCATGACCTCGAAACACAGATGCATTCTTTTCAACTTGACTGAGACCTTCATGCATGTCCATCTTTTCAGATCTCAAGACAAGATCGTCTTCATTCACTTAAACTTTAGAAAAATGACTTTCATCCTTCTGATTTTTATCAATGGCTTTCTGAGACTGCATAAACCAGAAATGGGAGTCGCCAACTATGTCTACTTCCTTTTCGCGGAAGAGAATAGCGATATCACTTGGATTGGAGTTAGGATGCTTCGCTACTACTTTTACTAATGGTGCCTCAAGAGCAAGCCTCTTTGAAGGTGAAGATAACTTGTGTTGATTCCCAACATCAAAATTATAAGCTAGTTGCTTTTTGAGGACAAGTAGCTCATTTACCAACCTTTTCACCATAGGATATGTCCTTGTGATGGAAGAAAATAACTACAAAGAAGGGCTTTCTTCAGATTCATTTGATTCAATTTTTATTTGCTCAGCAAGAATGAGATCTTCAATTTCTATCACCAAGGTCTGTACAATTGCAAGAGTAGCTGGGGATGCTATTCTCACTAGGAAACCAACCTCTAGCACTTGAGCATTTACAAAGAAACATTTCAAATTCTTAGCTGTAGGTTGAGCAACAGTTGGAATTCTTTGTGTCAACTTGTTGAAGTGAGCAATGAACTCGCGCATAGGCATGTGAGATTCTTTCTTCAACTAGGTGAGCTGAGCCAACAAAGCATGAGTGTCTTTAGGAGGCTTGAACCTTCCTTCAAACTTGGATATGAGAGTTGCCCAGTTTGTGATGGTACGTGGTGCCAGATGATAAAACCATTTTGCAGCAACACCTTGGAAAGTCTCCACAAACAGCCTTATAGATACATCTTCATATTCAACACCATGAACTCCACAAGCGATGTAGAAAGCAGCAATGTGCTCGTCAGGATGTTATTGTCCATCACCAAAAAAATTGGGAAAATTCTTTCGTGATCCTTCAGGAAGAGCATGTAAGGGTAGAACTAGGCTCAACAGACCAAAAGCATTTCCCCAAGGACCTTGAGTAGTCATTTACATGTCCTTGGTGAAATCTTGAAAAACTTACAAGAAAATAAATTACAATGAAAAAGGACATAGGTATACTTCAAAAGAAAGCGCGAGGCTTTCAAATGCGTATCGTGTCCCCAGCGGAGTCGCCAAAAAATTGTTGGGTGAAAATTATGTAATCAACTTTTTGATAGATTACACAACTAGGACTTCAGCCACAACTATGTGAGATGTGAATCTCTCCTCTCAGAAAGGGGAGGCGCCCTTCTTACTGCTAACATAAGCGATAGTAAAACAAACAAGTAATTACAAAATGTACACAATACTTACGAAGTGGGGGGGTGTGTTACATTCATCCTTCTCTCTTTTTTTTGAGAAGATGTTTACAATGCTTCACTATTGGAAGTTCTTAATTCACAATAACTATAAACTAACAATGACTAGTAATGCCAATACCTCTATCTTGTCAAAGCAAAGCGTAGAGGTACCATAAGTGATTAACAATAAACTAGTAAAATAAAAGGGAAAGCTCACGAAGGCACAAAGTCGTTCCATAGCTTTTTCAATGGTGGATCTATGAAAAGTGTGTCATTTGTCACATTAGAAGCACAAAGTCTTCTTAGACGCAGCAATTCCTCAAATAGTATGAATGATTACAAGCACAAAGTCTTGTAGATCATCCAACCAAATTATCAAAGAGCATGAACAATTACAAGCACAAAGTCTTGTAGATCATTCAACCAAAGTATCCAAAGATAAACAAAACACAAATGAAAATCTAAATAAAGGATGTAACACAAATTTTACATGAATTACTTAGAGTCCTTCAAATTCCATAAGCTAATCACCACCAAATGAGATCAATTCATAAAAGTATTGAATCCAACGCAAAGTCTAGTTTGCAATCCTCTTCTTTATTGATCAAATTTCATTCACAAAGTATGAACGCAAAGTTTCACAATTCTGCTTCAAAAAGGGCAGCACTTTGTTGCAAAATACTAAAGGATCCCATTACAATAGAAATCCCTCATATTTATAAAAGAGAGGGAAGAGTAAATCTAGGAAAGTTAGGTGAGTGATTCTAGGAGAATCTCACCTAACTTTGACTAAAGTCAAAATGTAATTTGTTTTCATGAAACTACATCTCGGATATTAGTGTGATTACATTTCAAAAAATGACATTTAAGATGTCAAAAACTATTTACAAGATGCATAGAGGAAAGCATCAAAATGTTCAACATCGGAGATCAAGAATCTTCATGGTTCCTTGCTTTGGGCGCATAGTCTTCATACTTCTTCTTGGTCTCCTGTATGAACGCATCATCTAGGCCGACTATGTAATCTACAAGGGTGTGAGCTCTTGTGATCGGCCTTCTAGCAAATGAATGGATTTTCTTGCACCCGCAAAGATGTGTCTTGAGATTATCAAGTGTCAGTCGTATATCACAAATGATATGTATTGAGGCTTTGGGAAAAACTCTCATCCTCAACTTACTGCATAATGACTTCTTTGTAGATCTGGGATAGTTCACTAGATCAGAAGATGTCACCTTTAGGATCACTTGATGAAATTTGGAGAGAAATTACGAGGATAGTGAATCAATAGACGTTAGCAGAAACTGACTGTTTGAGGCTTTGGAATGCACTTTGAGGTGGATTGAAAATCACCTCATTTTGCGTGCTTAAACTTCATGAACCTAGGAAACAGACAAGTTTCGTAGGGGGGTTATCCGTGAATTGAGCGCTGCTAGATTCCATGATAACAATATTAATAATATAGCAGTAGCAATAGTAGAATTATTTTAGTCTCTATAGAGATATTTTCTTAAAATATAAATAATTCTCAAAGAAAACCAGTAATAACCATCGAAATTATTTTGGCATGCATTACTCAATATTGATTGATGACCATCTCTCTTAACATTAATAAAATTTAAATATAAACTAGTTCATTTTTCATGCTCCTTATTTATTCTTCTTGTATTTGGTCTATAACATATCTAGACATGGTATAGTTTAATATATAGATATTTTTACTTAGTATAGATCATAAATTTGTCTTATAAATCTTGCATTCTTGGAGGAAAGATTGTAAATGGTAGGTAAACACCTCTTTACGTTACCACTAAAGCTCAACTTAGTTATTAATGGATTTTCCCTCAAAATATTTATTTTGAAATATTCAACTATTTCTATAATATTTAGTTTACGATTAAACCATGCGGTATCATTACTTTGCTAATTTTTGGAAAGCCTTCGTTGAACCAAAGAAATGTTATAGATTCTTTTGTATTTTATCCACCAAGGTTTCTTAGTTAGTGATAGGCTTAGGAACATGGGACCACTCTCTCTACAATGTATGCCATCATCTTGAGAACTTATTAAACACCTTTACTTCTTTTTTTCCATGCTTGATAAACTTGGAAGTGGGTTAATTCCCTCTTTTATCACTTCAAGTCAATTTTTTTACTTAGAAAATGGATTAATTAGCATATTTTTTACTCCTACATTCAAAATATAATCAAAATTAGTAAAAGTATTTATTGAAAAATTATATTTTATTGATCTTCCTAAAACTATCAACAATCTCCTTTCTACTTTTGGGTAAAATTTATTATGCTATGGAAGTGTGATGATGGAGAGACAACAAGGAGGAAAATTGTGGGCAAATGAAGTAGATAAGGAGCTCCCAATAGATCCAAATAGGAAATGAAACGAAGCTTTTGAAGGATCTAGGGTAGCTTAGAAAAGAAAGGAAGATGTTGGGTATAAGATTGATCATACAATCCCAAGACCATTTGTTGAGAAGAAATGAAAAAAATATGATGAATGAAGGGATTTCAATACATCTTGGGAAAAAAATTATAGTTAGACGCAATGGGTATTTTCAAGTGGTTGGTGGGAAAACTAATTTTGGAATCCCTCAAATTGGAGAAGGAAAAACAACTTTATAAAATCCAACTTCATAATAGAGCCACAATGGAGGAAAAAGGAGATAATATTTTCATTTCTTAACCCCATTGATAAAATATATCAAGTAGAAAATGATGGTCTATGAGGGATAAATCAAAAGAATGAGAAGATTTGGAAAGAAAACCCTAATAGAAAAATATATGACTTACATAAACGTTATCTTTCTTCTTCTCCCCAGATTTATCTATTAGATTTCCCTCTTGATAAGAAAATTGTGGATCTCAAGTCTAGAGTTGTATTAGAAAAAAAATAGACTTTGAAATCTATAAGGCCATTGATCATGAAATGGATCAAAGGACATTGGAATTCATATGTTGAGACTTGCTTCTTATTACAAGGGTTTCTCATTTTCATCTTTAAAACAAAGGAAGCTAGAGATATGGTGAATAATGAAGTGGCTTGGTTTCTTAATGAACCTGGACTTTACATTAAAAAATGGGAACCTAATTTCAATCCAAACTCTGCTCAAATTAATGTCATTCCTATTTAGATTGGGCTTCTAAATCTTCCAAGAGAATATTAGGATATTGAGATCTTTACAAAAATTGGAAACACAAGGGGCTCATTTCAGAAGTTTGATTAAAAATTGTTGAATGAAGGTTAGGGGTCTTTTGCTATAACATGTGTTCCTTTGTATGTATTAAACAATATTCCAAAGTCTTTGAATTTAATTTCCAATTTTGGTATTTGAAATCAAATAATTTTTGTGGAGCAACCAAATTCATCACTTAAAGAATATTTGTTTAAAGAAAATCTGAAGACAAAAGATATATTCACCAGTCCTCCTCAGTTATTGAGGCTCACTTGATCTTTCTCTGTGAAATTGAACATGAGATAAGTCAAAAGGAAATTTATAATGTGCAAATGGATTTTGGTAAGGAAATCATAGAGGCTTATACAAATTTAGGAAAAGAGAGGAACTCATTATTAGAAGGGTCTAAGAGGAATCAAGGGAAGGAAAAAATAACTCTTCTTTAAAGGAGTTTAATCTTAGGGATCACCATCCAAAAGAGAATAAAAAATAGATGGTTATATCATAATGGAACAAGATGAACCAAGCAATTGGAAATTTTGACCTTGTTATGAAGAAGCTAAATTAGAGGGTCACCATTCAAAGGAGATTAACAATCGAACATTTGTGAATGAAGGGAATGAGATGAATCGAATAATGCATAAAATTAATGCTATTTTAGAGGAAATTATTTTATTGAATAATCAACTATTGAATAATATAAATTAGACAAATATTGCTATCTCCTCTTTAGATCCTTAGAAGGTTGACTTGGATAATAAGATTATTGAAATGGTTGGTAAACTTTGCTCTATTCCATTGGAGATAACATTATATTGCTTAGCAAATAATATTATCTAGAAAATATTGGGATAATGCATAAAAGACATGGCATATGAGGTCCTAGTAGAAGATTGTGAAATGAAAACCATTGGAAAGTTATCAATTTTACAATTAGAAGTAGTGAGGAAATTTGAGAATGCTTTTGAATCAAAGTATAAATCTAAGGGAAGGAAGTCAAGGTAGGTCAAAACATAGGAGAAATAATCTACCTTAGATAGGAATCTAAAGTCTTCTTCAAGGAGAGTCGGTTCCTCTCTAAGGAGTGATGAAGATTGTTTCTTAAAATATTAGGGATTTAAATTCCTTTGACAAGAGATACTTAATTAAGTGTCAAGTAGATAATAGTAAAGTTGATGTTATCCTTCTTCAAGAAACTAAATTGAATTATGAAAATGCAACAAGTTTTTTTTTTTCTCACTGGTTCTCTTTGCAAAGTTTTTGTGTGGAAGCTACTAGGGATTCTAGAGTTCTTGCAATATTATGGTCTTCTAGGAGGGTCATGGTGGAAGAAATTGCTTCTAGTACAAATTGGGTGATTAGTAAGGTGTCTAGTTTATATTAATTTTTTTAATTTTCGATATCTAATATTTATGGTCCTTAAAATCTATTGCACAAAAAAGTTCTTTGGGATAAGAGATATTTTTTATCACCTCTCAAAGATGAGTTGGTTATCTTGGAGGGGACTTTAATGCTATCCATAAATTAGAAGACAAGTTGGGTGGCTAGTCTCTCATGTCAAAATCTCACATGGAATTTATGGAGTTATAAATAAAAACAATATTGTGAATGTGGAAAATAATAATAAATTCTTCACTTGGAACAACAAGATATCAATTTTTTCATACACTACTAAGAGATTAGATAGATTTCTCCTCTCTTCTGAATGGCTACGTGAAAATATTTGATTTTCTAGTTGCATTCTTCTTATTTCCATGTCTAATCATTTTCCAATTCAATTATCAATATTTGAAGATAGAGCTCTAGAGAAGTGTTATTTCAAATTCAAGGTAATGTGGTTCCAGGACTCTAATTTTTTAACCTTGGTAGAGACTTGGTGGAAATATCCTCCAATGTATAAATTATGTTCTAGATTAAAATTTATTAGGTCAAAGATCAAAGATTAGAACACCAATTTTGAGATCTACAATGTATAAATTATGTTCTAAATTAAGATTTATTAGGTCAAAGATCAAAGATTAGAACAAAATGTCATTATAAAATATTTTTCTAGAAGAAATTAGAGTGGAGGATGAATTGAAATTTTTGAATGAATGGGTCATTAAAAAGGGTATGGATCATTCTTCATTCTTTTATTGAGAGGAGAATTTTAGAGAAGCTAAAATAAATCAATGCCCATGAAGAGGTATTTTGGAAACAAAAATCAAGAGAATTGTGGCTCAAGGAAGGGGATGAAAACACTAAATTTTTCATTCATCCACTAAGATGTGGAGATCCCAATGGAAATCAAATGACTACATGCATTTCAGCTATCAAAGATGAGGTTGTTGATTTTTTCAAAAATCTACTAAAGGAAGATGTATCCTCTTTTGATAGTATCCTAGAAGAAAAGTCTCTTAATCAACTTCCTTGCCTAATCCCCAGATCATAAAATTATCTCTTAATGACCCCAATTTCATTGGAAGAAATTAGATCTACTATTTTCTCTATGTAGGGGGATAAGGCTTCAAGGTCAAATGGATTTCCACCTATTTTTTCTATAAATATTGGAGCATTGTTGGGTATGATGTGTGGTTCATTGTGGAAGAAGCAATAAGAAATAGGAATATCCTAAAGGAGTTGAATAACACTTTTATAAAATCAACACCTGAATCAAATAATTATAATACTTTTATTGCAGACTTTAGGCCAATCTCTTTGTGTAATACAATGTACAAGATCATTACAAAATCCTTAGCAGGTAGATTGGATAAACACTAAAAAATGATATGTTGAAAGCCCGTGATAGGGTCAATTGGAACTTCCTAATTAAAGTATTTTACAATTTTGGATTTAGTCATCATTGGTGTAAATTAATTATGTAATGCATTTATTTTATAATATTCTTTTGTGTTATAGTCAATGGATCTTCAGTTGGCTTGTTTAAGTCTTCTCGGGGTTTGAGACAAGGTGACCCTATCTCTCCATTTTTTTCATTATTTTAGTTGAGGCAATTGGTAGAAATATTTTTGCTAAGAATCATGCTGGAAATTAGAAAGGTGTCAAGATTGTGGAAAAATATCCCCCTATTACTCATTGTTTGTTTGTTGATGACACATTGCTTTTCAGGATGTCCAAATTTGAAGAAGCATCATCCATGTCAAAAACTATTTCAATCTACTGCTAGTATCATGTTAATCAATAAATAAAGTTAAGTCCAAAATCCTCTTCTTCAATACATCTATTTAATCATGAATAAAAAATTTAAGTTGTCTAGATTCAATAAAGAGGTTCTCCAATGCACGTATCTAGGCATTCCTTTATTTTCAAGGGCAAACAAGACAATTTTTTTGGGATAAAGTGATTTCATCCATAAATGCAAATTTCTTCATGGAAAAGTAAATGTCTTAATTTTTCTAGGAGAGTGCAAAAGGGGATATACCTTAGAGTACCAAAGAGTGTGGCAAGAGTGCCTCCTAAGATGACTAATGAGAGGCATTTACATTCCATTTTACCCAATGTTCTAGCATTTTTATATATCTTAATACCCAAATTTTTACTTCATTTTTATATTATCCTATGTATTTTTACCATTTCTGTGTTGCATATAATTAAATATAAATAAGAGATATTTCCTATAATTTTGAGGTAAAATATAAAAATTTAATATTAAATTGTATTTACTAATATTTGTTGTCATTATGTTAAGAAATAAATTCTACAACATATCAACAAAGGTAGATATAACAAACCTCACAACAAACTACGTATAGCTTGTGGATGCACTTGCCAACAAATTATTTCCAACTAACAAATAATTTTTACTATATTTTCTTAAACTAGACATTTTAATCTTTTGCTATAACCAATAAAGTCTCAAGTTTGTAGAATAGTGAAAGACAAAAACAAACTCTCTATATTATTTATAACCGATGATATTTTGAGCTTGTATTTTGTGTGAGTTTTGGCAGTAGCAAACAAACACATCTATTCTAAGTAGACTTGTTAGCTACGGGCCAAACAAACTCCATATATTTTTGATCCGTTTGTTGTAAGATGCGGGTTTCAAAGAACTATATTTAAATTGCAACAAATAGTGTAGGAAAGGGGGGACAATGTAAGGATAAAATAACATAAAAAATAATTTAATGTTTTTCTAGAAATGCATAATATATGCAATAACTTTTATTTTGAATACTTGGTAGTGTTGTAGATGATCATTCCTACATGAACAAAGAGGAAAGGCCCACTCTTAGAATGCACTAACAACGATCTCTTGTACTTTATTTAATATGTTGTGTGATTTGGTTTACTTTATAATTCTTAATCTCCGAAGATACATGGAAATGATATACTATTTTAATTATTTATTTTAGAAAATGAGTTTGTGATTATTATTTTTGTTTAAATAATTGATTTTTCAACATTTTTCTTCTAGTGTGAAATTTGTAGTTACTGGACCATTTGCATACTGTTTTGTAGCAGATTACAATCTCGTACTCCATGTAATTCCTACAACAGTTTGCATAGTCCCTACAATAGTTTCATTTATAGTTCTTGTAGCACTTTATAATAATGTTTGGAATTCCCACAACAATTTTAAATGAAGGATTTTGTCTTCATTATAATAGCTACATTTCATCCACACTCACAGGTCACTACATATAGCTCTTCCGCATAAAACCATGATATCTTTCAAAAGTTTACATGCCCAAATTGACACATAGACCAAACTAATTTTTTATTTATTAGCATTAAATATATTTTATATTTTACCTTAGTTTCAACCTATCAATAACCTCTTCTTCTTTTGGTTGATCTTCTTCTTCTCCCATCGCTTATATGAGTTCTTCACTCAATTATTTGAGTTCCTCAAACCCCAATGAACATAATGATACCTTATGCCAATCTAATGCACTTATCCTTTCCCATGACATCTATGTCTAGATGACCATGGCTCTTTGTAACCAAAGATGAATTTCTTGCTTCTCAATTCATTCCTCACCTTATTGTTTGGTACTTGTGAACAAATCTTAGTTTGCTATACATTTTTGTGAAAAGGATTCTTCGAAAAAGATTTTGGTTTGAAATTTGTTCTTTGAAATGGAAGTGTTTAGTGCCAAAGCTTGCTTCATTACCTCTTTTAGGGTAGGTGGTTCCTTGAGAGATTCAATTAAGCCTTCATTGAAGAGCATATTCAATCTTCTTTGTGATCTCTAGTACCATCATCAACAGTTTCTAAAATTTGTTAAATAGTTCTCCATTGACCCACATTGTTTGAGACGAGTCAAATATTTGAAATAACTTCAAAATCCTCCCGATCAAACCTCTTACTCAAAATTTTGTAGAGTTCATCATATAAAATAATGGATCTATGAACTTGAGTAATTAGATCATGGTGCCACCACTCATGTATAATACCCTCCAAATGTAGAGTGGAAAACTTAATTGCTTCATCTTTAGTCATTAGTCTGAGGGACATGTATGTGTCTATCTTTTTTACCCACACACGAACTAAGCACATGTAACATTCATCATAGGGAGAGAGTGTCAAATTCCCCAAATCTTGTTGCACATCTCTCAAAAAGGCTTGCAACTTAGGCTCATGTTTATAAGCATTCTAAGAATTTTTCATGTTCATATAATTGGCGATTGATATGTCACTTCATATCTTCTCAAGAAGAGATCTACACTTTTATGATAAGCCTTGATTTCATCCAATAGTGATTTTTAGGATTTAGGATTTAAAGCCTCCACTTCCTTATTTAGAAAGGTAGGTCGAGTGGGTCTTGTATTTGAAACAAGAATAATCCTTTATGTATGACTCTAAGTGGCATCAAGATTATTACCCTCATAAGCACTTGTTTCACATGTTGATTGTCTAGGTATAAATATTAATGTCCATCTTATGAAGTAATTGTTCCATCATATTGATCATAATATCAAACTATCTTTTTTTATGCCCTTGGGGTTGTCCTCTGTGTTTTTTCCCCTCTTTTTTACATACTATTATATTTTACAATATATTCTATAGGGGATGATTTAGTCTCTAAACTCTCTTCAAATTGATTTTGTTTCCTAATGTTCCTCACATGATATTTGATTGCTCTATCACTTATATTGCATAAAACTAAAACATTCAAAGTTAAACATTAAGCACGTGGGTTGGCAAGATTACCAACTTTGCTACAACTATAATATCTTGAGCCAAAGCAATAATGCAAGTCTAATTCTTAACCTTCCATGAGCACTTATTATTTGAACAACAACACTATCAAATAAAGCATTCACTCAAATCTTAGACAACTCAGCCTAAAATTATTGCTCATGTACTAGTAATATAATTACATTTCAAACAAAAAATGACAAAAATAACTCTTGATATTCTTATAATAATGAACAACAAATAATAGGTGTAAATCTTGCTCTTTGTTATTATAATAATGGTTGTATTACATTCAAAAAATTATACAATATTATTTACAACAACGATTCACACCAATAATAATGGTAAATTAAATCAATATAATGTAATCGGAGTTTGCATCTAATGAAACCAAAAAATGAACTTTGTATGAGATCTTCCTCTAAAATCACAAAGGTTTTTGTCCTAGAATTCACATGCTTGAACAGAGGTGCTCAAAATGGATTTTGAAAGGGATTTAAGTGTAGGTGATATTCTCAAATAAAATATTTTGTTTTATATCTTCCACAAAAAAATAGGTTGGCCACCATGCACACTCACTAATTCAAATTTGAACAACGATCATGGGTATAAAATATTCCACTTTGAAAGTAATGACACCAAAAATAAACTACTAGATATAATACATGTGCTGGAAAGTTAGGAGAGGAATAGAAATAAAAGAAAAGCACTGGGGATTATGGGTCAACCCTATCACAAGACTCAAACTATAGGATGAGGTATCGAGAGTTGAGTAATGGGCATGATAATAAGGGATAGTTTGACATGAAGAAGGGAAGAGCAAAATTGGAAGAAAAAATACTCAATAAGGTAAAACACAAAGTAGATGAAAATAGGGAAGACACAAGTGTATATATAATATATATACTTAAAGATTGATTGGAAACATGAAATGAAATATTTACTCACCTTTTTATCTCTTTTGAGATACTTGTTTATCAAATTCTCACTAAGGTAACCAAGGCCATATCAACTAATCAATGCATAAATGAGAATAATGGTCAATAGTCCCCAAGGTTGTGAACCTTTTCATAGGTGATTAGTCAATCCTCGTGTTGGATAGCATAACCTAGACATCTATAGTCTCCTTTCTAGAGCTTGGACATGGTTATCTGACTTGACCAACAATTTTCCATGGTTGCCAGTAAGTTATGAATATGCACATCCACTCCTTGGATATCACCTAGCCTTTATCACCTTCCTAACAACCCTCACACCCTTGGATGGATAGGTTGAGAATAATCTTGAAAAAAATATCATTATCTAATAGAAATCATTTTCATCGCGTATGGTATGGTTGGTCACCTATCTAGTTTAGTCTCCATGGGCATTTCCCTTCCATTTAACCTCTCATCCTTTGATCAAAGCTTGGTCTTGCTTAAAAGGGATAATTTAGTGTCAAATTTCTTCAAAGAGTGGAGAAATGAACATGGTTTACCCATGAAATTATTTCATATGCCCCCTGTCCACCCATATTTTTTTATGAAGAAGCAACAACTATATGATATTATTTTGAATGTGTGACTTTGATCCTAATGGATACCATTTCTAAAATAATCATGTTTCAGGCCACATGCCCTTGTGAGTAATTATAAATTTAATGTTTTTGCACATACTCCCTTCAAGTATTTTATGTTAACACATATGAATTCATTAGGTTCCTTGTACCTAATTTCGTCAAATTTTTAATCTCTCGTGGGTTTGTGAGGTTCCCCTTCTTCAAGTCCCTTCTTCAAGTCCCATATCATCATCTACAATTTGCATGGCTCAGTGCTTAAGCCACATATGTCACAATGTTTATAAAGGATTTTCCCTTAGCTTTTGGTTCCTTGGTGCCACTAATAGTCCCCTTCTTTGTGATTTTGGCTATCTTTAGCCTCTTGAAGAAGCCTTCAATATTGCATCCATTAATTCTAAAGACTTATTTGTTTATGAGCCTCTTTCTTGCATGGATCCCATTCCTTCATCCCAACTCGCTTTGTAATGTTCTTTATCCTTTTGGTAACTTGACAAGCTTAGGTCCCCAATGAGCCATTTGTTATTTCATTCAACGATGTAAAAAATCTCCTTTTATACATCAATGCCATGGTGGGTCATCCCCTTTGTTTGTCCTTCACCCCTTTTGGAGGTTCCTCTTGATTATAACTATAATACCATCCCTCAAGATGCACCAACCATTGATATTTGATAGAATTTGATGGTACAATTTCCTTTGCATCACTTCCATTTGTAACTAGGTCCAACCCTATGATGGGCCCCACTTTAATCTACCTCCTTTCTTCATAAGAAAATGAATTCTCACCATATTGACACCTCCTTATTTGCATCAAATATTGATTTGATAATTTAAAGTTTCATAGGCTTCCCTTTGTTAAATGAAGCCAGACCCCTTCAATGATCTACACACAAAAGTTGTCTTCCCCTTGGTAATGTTAGAATTTTTATTTTGTTATACCCCGTTTCATAGATACTCAGTTACTTTTACCATCATGAGTGAAAATGTTGATAAGTGCAAATTGTTACTTTAATACATGAAAGAAATACTATAAATATACATTAAGTTGTTATTGCTTTCAAAGGAACGATTATGTTTTATATGTATTGCGATACAATCTCTTAATTATTTGTCAATGCAAATGTTTTATGATGCAAATGGATTTAATATGAATGACTAACTACCATGGCAATGTATTAAGTTGGATGCGGGAACATATTCAAGCCTTCAGGTATGCAAGGGGGAGTATCACTCAAGTGAGGAGCTTGGTCTGGTAAACTTTAATAAGCCTAACTGAGCTTTCACACACTCACTTCTAGTTTGTTTTAATTGAGTCAAAGTCAATTAGGATTTGGTAAGTAAACCCTTAGTTGAGGTTGTGGATAAATAGAGAAGATTATTTGGTCGTCGCCAATTGGTTATGGTTTTGGTTTTGATTTCACGATTGTTTCTTTGGTTGAATCGCATGTTTGAATCTTTGTATTGATCTCAAGTTCTTCTTCATGTATTTATGTATAATGATGATTAAATATACATATATAATGTATATGTGTGTGTGTGTAAATGATAACTCATGCATAATAAATGAATGCATGCATGCTTATGCAAGAGTAGGAATACTTATGCACATCCATGCACGGATACTTCGTATGCATTGAAGCATCGATTGGACATATACCACATATGCATATACATATTAATACATTTTATATATATATATAATTTTTTAATCAATGGAAAGATAGTTATATGTGCATATATAAAGCTATTTAAATAATATTATACATATAATGTATATATATATAATATATATATATATGTAATATATATATATATATATGTAATATATATATATGTAATATATATATATATGTAATATATATATATATATATGTAATATATATATATATGTAATATATATATAATATATATTATGTATTATATATATATATATATATGTAATATATATATATATATATATATATATATATATATATATATATATACTCTATATATATATATATATATGTAACTATATATATATATATATGTATATATATATATATATATATGTAAGCTTATATATATATATATGTAATATAACATATATATATATAAACTATATATATATATGTAATATATATATATATATGTAATATATATATATATATGTGTGTGTGTGTGTGTGTGTGTGTGTGTTTTATACACACTATAAAGAAGTGTTAGAGATATATTTAAGCACATATAAACACTAGCATAAATAGATATATGTACATATAGACTGTTAAATAAATTAGATTGCATTTAAAGATAATGTGAATCACTTATGAAGTGATAATGATATTCAAAATTCTTCCAAATCATACAAGTAAATATAGTGCGAACAATATAAAGAATTGTAAGAGCTTTTAAAACAACAACTAAAAAACTTTGCCCTGCATAAGTGAAAGAAAGTTTAAAGCAATGTATATATGTAATGAAAAGTGAATGGAGGCAGTGCATAAGATATAGAAGACATTGCAATATATATATACACACACACAATAGATGTTGCATAAACAATAGATGTTGTATGAAGTGTTTAAATGTGGAGTAATGAAGGCTTAGGTAGTGCTGGAATAAGGTGCATAAGAATAAAGCAAACCAACGTTGGAGATAAATCTGTAAGACTTAGTCAATTTGAATGCAAAATGGAATAACAACGTACAAGAAACTTTGACTTGGTCTATCAAACAACAAACAAAGGAATAGGGCACGTAGGTGTATTTGGCGCCAATATATGAGTAGTGCAAACCTGTTAGAAGTCTAATCTGCAAACAAATTCCAACATGTGAAGCAAATTGAAATGTGAGAAATGGTCAAATGTGAAGTTGGCCAAAATGAGTCGACTTGTAGAAGACATTAATCTTGCATTTTTTTTGTTATTCTTGCTATCCATTTGAATAGCGACTCATTCACTATGATAAAATATGGTTGTGCACGTGTTTATTGTGCAATGTTTTTAGTAGCCATCTTTGCTTCTTCTTGTTGAGTCAAACTTTTTTATTGAGAAGTGTCATCTTTGAAAGCTTGTTTCTAGCATGTAGTTGCTCACATTTGTGTATAAATAGAGGTGCTTTCTCCCTCAATTGAGATGCATTATGCACTCTTGAAGCTTATTTTCTGAGTTGTTATTTTGATTTTCTGAGAGTGAGAGTTTGTGAGAGGTTTTTGAGAGTGCGTGAGAGGGTTTAAGAGAGTTTTTGGTGGGTGGAAGAGAGATAATTGGGAATTGCTTG
>VDFB02340036.1:0-85781 GCA_007258455.2 Sequoia sempervirens
CGCTTTCTCCCAATGCTGTAGGCTGCCATCGAAGATGTGTCCATGACATTAACCTGCTGACCCATGTACATTTATGTCAAACACAAGCAATACTTAAAGTGTAACCCATTGTTTCTAAACTAAAATTGACAAAACAACCCACCTGATAAATATTCTATTTCTATTACTCCTTCAAGGAAGGATACATTCAGCCTATTGCTCAATTTGTTATAACAGCCATTGAAATTTCAATAACACCTTTCTTTCCATGCACCTACCAGAATGCATTAGAAAGTTTTAAATACTTACCAAATGTAGAACATCAATGCTGACATCACCAGCTTCTACCCCTTCAATTGTCACCAGTAGTACATTGCTTGGTTCATCCCCAGCTCTTTTACTGTTGACAATTTCATGTCTGTTCGAGTATTGCAGGTATACAGTTTTGCCCCGCACCTGAGCAGGTTCTGATGATGAAGCATAATATGAAACCATTGAAATAGCTTGATTGAGGTCCTCCTAAATTAAACCACAGACAGCAACAAAAATTAAATATTTTATTGCATGAAAAAATGAAAACGTATAAAAATCTCTTTAAAGACTTTGAACCTAAAATACAGTGTGACTGACAAAGCAAAAACTTTTCTAAGTAAATAAGCAGTTAAATTGAATCTAACAGGATTATGACACATTCAAATTTTATCCTCCAGTATTTCACCCTCTGACTAGTTTAGAAATCAATGTTTGATATAATTCCATTTCCAGATGAATATTTACCTTTGTTACTGGACATGAGCATACCCACGAACAAACCCATCCCAAACAGATACAGTTGCCAGCCCACATATGCACAAGGTTTGTACTGGCAAACAAAGGTTAAAAAAAGAATGAAATTTTGGAGAAAAAAATCCCTATTTTCAGGGGTGGGGGAGGCAGTGGGGGAAATGATCCCTCGGGTCTACAAAGAGGCTTGTATCATCTTCTGTTTCCCTTGTTCTGCAAAGAGGCACTCTGCTTAGTTACCCAGAAGGCTTCTTTTGAGATAAAGGCATTTTCTGCACAGATTGGACTGGCACGCCTGCAGATAGTTTGGACTCTGGTGTTCAAAATTTATTCCTCGCCCTCATCCCACACGCACATACTCATAGTTTATAATGGAAAGGAGCCAAAATAAGTAATAACTGGAAAGTATAAGGTGTAGGATTCATTAGACAGAGCTTGGAGTCCATGAACACTGTCCCATACAAAAGTTATTTGAGCCACTTTAGGCATATATATATATAGATATACATAGGCATTTTTGCACAGAATGGAATGGTACACCTGCAGATAGTTTGGACTTCAGTGTTCAAAAATTATTCCTCACCCTCACCCCACATGCACATACTCATAGTTTATAATGGAAAGGAACTTAAATAACTGGGCAGTGTACAGCATAAAATTCATTACACAGCTTGGAGTTCATGAACACTGTAATGTATAAAAAATATTTGAGCCACTTTTGGCAACTCTGTTATATATATATATATATATATATATATAGGCATTTTCTGCACGGAATGAACTAGTACACCTGCAGATAGTTTGGACTTTGGTGTTTGCAAATTATTGCTCACTCATCCCACACGCACATACTCATAGTTTATAAATTTATAATAAAAAGAAGCTTAAATAACTCGAAAGTGTAAGGTGTAGGATTCATTAGACGAAGCTTGGAGTCCATTAATACTTTCCTGTACAACTGTTATTTGAGCCACTTTACACAATTCTGTTACATATATATATATATATATAGTAGAGCAGCAAGAAGAGGAGCAAATGAAGGACATTGTAGGGAAAATGTAGGAAATAAGGCACAGGAATTTGTGAAAGATTTAGAGTGGGAAGGAGTGAATTAGCAAGGAGCAGAGCTTATAATGGCATTCACTAAAGGAGCTCAAATAACAGGATAGTGTAAGGCATCGGATTCATTCAACAGAGCTTGGAATCCTTGTACACCATCCTGTACAAAAGTTATTTGAGCCACTTTAGGCAATTCTGTTCATAATATAGAATGATAAATTTTATATATATAAAATTAGCAGTCAACATCCACATTGATTGAAAATGGATCAAAGGATGAAGGGAGCAGAGGAGCAAATAGAGCAGTGAGCAAAGGAGCAAGTGGAGGACAACCTGGCGAAGTTAGTAGAAGAAGGGGCACTGGAATCAATGAAAGATTAAGAATGGGAAGCAGTGAACAATAACAGAAAGGGGCAAGCAGCAGAGCTAAGGCAAGCAATGATAGATATCAGTGATGGATAAAGAGGACTTAAGGATGAATGGTCTGAGGAAAATTTCAGATGCAGGATTGGGCCATCACATCAAATGGGCAGTTTGGAGGGGTCTCCTGAAGGTTTGGATGGTTTGCGAGCAGGTAAGATAGCTCAAAAACAGGCACAAGTGTTAGAAAATGATGAGATTGCCCTGAAGATTGCAGAGGACATCCCGAATATTGAAACTTTAGATTTTGAGTTGGCCAGGCTAAGTGAAGTTTTTCAGAGAGAGGCCTAATTTACAACTTGTTGGGATTTGGCAGGCTAAGCAAGATCTCTCAAAAAATGGATTGGGCAGAATTCGAAAGATTGCCCTATGCTGGATATCAAATTTCTAACCAAAGGTTTTCTTCAATTAACCTTCCAGTCAAAGGGGTATCAAGAACAAATTTTCTTCGAGGTCCTAGATTCGTGACTAACTTTGGCTTGTATATGAGACCATGGTAACCTCTGTTTAATCCCATGGGAGAATTAATTACTGTAGCTCCATTGTAGATTGGATTGTACAAACTCCCCCATGCAATTTTGGGAAAAAATTGCTGCCATTATTGGTGACCCAATTGATATTGGACAGGTCACTCAGGATAAGAAATTATCATCCTATGCAAGAATTTGTGTTATAAAATGCAAATCTTGCTAATCTAATTTTGCATGCAGTGCAATTATTTCTTCTTCGGAGGTTTGGAAACAAGACTTGGATTATGAATGTCTTCCCTTCAGGAGTTTTAAATGCAAGGAGATAGGACATAAGGCCAGTGATTGTGCACATGTAAGGAAGGAAAGCTCCTTTTCATCCCCTACCTCCAAAGAAGATGATAATCAGATAAAGGAATGGAGACAAAAATGTTACTTCACCAAATTAACAAAAGGCATTCAAGTGGACAAATCATGGGAAATTCTTTGTTAAGAACAAATAGATTAAGGAGGTTGCAGAAATCGTAGGTGTAAGCCAAGATGGGATTGGTAATGCTCTACATATGAATCACACAGATGGATCAATATCAATGGTCAGTGAAGGTAGGATGAAGAATTGGTCAAAATAAGGATTAGAGTTCTTTCAGGAAGCAATAAATCAAGGATTTGAAGGAGTGGCAAAGAATGCCTTGGGATTGGAAGTCAATATGGAATTTTGGCCAACTCCTCCCTAGTACCTTGGAAGTAATGAAAGAAAGGAAAATAGAATTGATGGTACCCTTAAGGAGTGTTTTGAAGTTAATGATCAAGACTTTCCTATAAAGATGAGGAAATTTAAAAGAATGAATTAGACCTGAAGATACAAGTTTGGTGCATGAAAGCTCTATTTTAGCTTCAAAAACATAGAAATCAGATCAGAAGAAATGCAGCTAAGATTATTACTACTCCTGTATTGAAAACTCAGCATGATACAAGGACGCAGGGTACATGGGGTCAGAAACCTTTGGCCCAAAAGATTCAAAAGGAACTCAGGCAGCCTTTGAAAGTGGAAATAAGAAGACTGCAGAGACTTCTATGACTGGTGGAAGATTGGAAAGTGGTAATCAGAAGACTTTAGAGACTTCTATCACTAGTAAAAGGTTGGAAAGCAATGTTCAGAAGACTTTAGAGACTTCCATGACTGGTGGAAGGGTACACGATGTAACTCTTACACTGAAATGTCAGAGGATTGAATTCCTCTAATAAATGCTGCTTGGTTAAGCAGTTATTAGAAGAAGAGACACCGAATATTCTATTATTGCAGGAAACTAAGGTAAATAGAATGTAATTTGAACCATAGAAGCATAAATCGGGAAAAAAATCATGGGAATCATGATCAATCGCAAAACAGAAAAATTCCTGATTTTTTCCTTGTAAAAAACATGATTTTTAAGAAATATCATTATCCGCCGATTTTGACTGGTTTTCTCCAGTTTTAGCCAGTTTTCCGAGTATAATCACGATTTATTGGAGGTTTTCTACCCACAATTTTCGGCAGGGTTTTTACCTGCGAATTTTCGGCAGGGTTTTTCCACAATTTTCGCATTGATTTTTGATCTTTGATTTTTGCTAGAAATTTTCATGATGGAAATTTTGTGCATTTTTTAAAGCTTAATTTGACGCATTTTTATTTTCCAATTCATTAGTAATTTTGGCATAATCAATGGAGAATTGCTCTATTTTTCCATCATTCACACTAAATGATTGATTAAATTAAAAAAGCTAAAAAAAAAAAAAAAATTTAATGTTCAAATTAACTTTTATTTAATTACAAAATTCATTTGTTGTTACTTAATTAATTTTCAAAGTCTTTAACTCAAAAAATTATGATGTGTTTAATCACAAAATTATCTAAAGAGGCTCAAATTTCATGTCAATCCATCCATTTTTCTACCTTTTTTTTCAAAATTCCACCTTTGACATTGTCTTCTAAAAAATTATGAAAATGGTGTGTGCCATTAAGGTCTATATTGTTTTGGAGGTCTTCATTTGGGCTTGGTGGCAGGAGCTCTACCCCTCAACCCCGCCTTGTATTGCAACAGGGAACGCACCAAGGGCACAACCCCCAAACCTTGGCTGCCCTTCAACCTCGCTAGGGGTGTTGCCCCTTGAACCCGTTGGGGGTGCTACCCCCAAACCCCCACAAAGCTGTGGGATATGAAGCCAACGTAAACTAACTTGGACACTTCCACTTTCCAACATGTTACACTTAGAGTCCAAAAGTGAGTAATAGGATGAAAGATAGTTGCTTGAAGCTTTTCTAGAATTTGGGGAGACACAAAAGAATGAAATCACTAAATTATATTTCCTGTTAGAAATTTTCATACAGCTCTATTGCCTAAGAAAAGTGTGGAATTATTAGTTTCCCATTGAAGACTTACTCTGAAACATACATTCAAAACATGTGAGAAATGGGTCTACTCACTGGTTCACTCAAGTGTAGATTTACGACAAGAAAAAGATATATCAATTTAAACTAGAAGCCAGTTATGACATCAGCTATGCATGTCAAAGCTTGTAAACTATTATTATTAAATGGGGTGTACAAATGAAATGTGATAGGCTCTTTCAGAATTTGTCAAGCACACATCATTTAAAATTATCCACATCTCTCTACAAGAATATCAATTAGGGAAAGACAGTCTACAAAATTAATGAGTTCTAGGAACCCTAGCTGTTAATCTAAGATGTCTTACCTGCGAGATCAAAATGGAGTTTCCTTATCAAAAAAGCTTTCAACGTGAGAAATGGTTGTTTTAAAAGGTGAGATCTTAATTAAGGGAGATCTTTGTAGTTGCATAACCCAACAATAGATGCACAACATCTAGCTAAGAACTTTTAATACTCGTACAAACTTCATCAAAAAGTTTCTAAAAATCTAACATCTAAGTATGGGTTTTGCACAAGTTCCTCATTTAGAATGTATGGGTTCTACTTGGACATTTCCTCGAAATTGTATTGTAGATCACAAGCATCATACAACCTAGATGTTTGAATCTCTCTATGCTATTGAAATGCTTTTCAATTTCAAAAACAAGAAGTCTTTCTCCCTTTTTCTACATTTTTTATATTCTTTTTAAATCTGATTTTTCCTATTTAAATCTCAATTTTTTCAAAAAAACGTCTACATTTGGTTTGTCACTTTTTTCCCCAAAAGATTTTTGCTGCTATGATTTGAACTGAATATGAAAGAAATGTGGAAGATTCATGTGGTTGTCTTATGGAACCCAAAACTACTCAAAGGTAGAACGATCTGTCAATTCCATTATGGAATTATAAAGAGGATGTGGATTTTGTCCTTTCAAATGCTTATGGCCCAATAGGAGTTGAGGAAAAAAAGGAGTCTTGGAAATTCTGGAAATGCCTGAACGAGTACATAAAGGGCTTAAATGGGTCCTTGGTGGGGAATTTTAATGCTATTTTGAATGCAAAAGAAAAATGTGAGGATAATTCAGTTTCGCCACCCACTTCTCTTGATTTTAAAGATTTCTGCATAAAATGTGCATTAATTGATGTTGAGCCTAAAATGGGAACCTTTACATGGACCAATCATGGGCAAAAAGCCGGAGCCATAATGGAGAGACTGGATAGATTCCTTCTCAATCATGAATGGAGATTGGAAAGAAAAATGTGGGTTAATTCAGTTTTGCCACCCAATTCTTTTGATTTTAAAGAATTATGCATAAATGTGCATTAATTGATATTGGTTCCTAAAATGGGAACCTTGACTTGGACCAACCGAAGGCAAGGTGATAGAGCCATAATTGAGAGATTGGATAGGTTCCTTCTCTGTCATGAATGGGGATTGGAAAATATACAGATCAGTTGTGATATGTTTCTCTTTCTTTAATCTGCTCACTGGCCAATAAGTTTGAAGTTGAAGGTAGTTAGGAAACCAGAAAGGTTACATCCAAGATAGAATTTGTGTGGTTTATGGACCCTACACTAGAAAAAAAAAAAATTGAAAGAAGTGATAAGACTATTGAGGATAAAGGGAGTAGAAGATTTTTATTGATGAAAAAGCTAAAAATTGCCAGAGAGGAGGTAAGGTAGTGGAATAAGCAGCAATTTGGAAATTTATTAGATAGGAAAAATTCTCCATCAGCTGAATTAGAATTAGCGCAGAAGGAAATACTGATGGTTAGGGAAAACAAAGATTTATCAAAAAAAGAAAGAAGTTGATGTATTTCAGCAGATTTTAAGGATGGCAGAAACCCATTGGTAGCAGAAATCATGGGTAAATTTGTTGAAAGAAGGTGATAAGAACACTAAATTTACATGTCCATAATGGTGCAAAGAAACATTTTTATGTGCCTGGCTCTGCAGGAGAAAACTTTGACATATGACAAATCAGTCAAACAATGTTTCATGGCCCCTCCATATGCTTGCTATGTGAAGAAGGGAAGAAAGTGGCGATCATATTATTATTCATTGCTCTCATGTGTGGTATATTTGGAATGTGGTTGCGCAGAAGTGGGAATTCAGCTTTTTATGTTTCCAAAATCAGTTAAAGAGTTGGTGGAGCAATGGAACTCGAAAATTAAACATCCACAAATAATCTCAATTTGACAAATCTACCTTGTAATTGTAATTTGAAACATTGGGTTAGAGAATTCGAAGGTTTTTAAAAGATGTGGCACAATCAGCTATTCAAGTTTGGGGTAGGATTGAAGTCACTATTTTTGAATTGAGTTAAAGTATGGCTACAAAATGAAAAGGAGGTTGATGGTAAAGAAGCAAGATGAAGTAAGAGTTGGCCTTTCATCCTTTGGCCTTCAAATCCTAGGCTCTATGATAATGGGCCAAGTCAGGTTGCAATGAAATATCCCAATACTGATGTAATGTACCTTTTTAAAATTTCCTTATTTTACCTTAAATAAATAACCCTAATTCACAATAATAATTGATTGCATTTGATTATAAATATTAATTTATCATGGACTAACGCACAAAGATGGCGTGCGCTGCTCTAGGGGCTTCGTTTTTCTCTGAGAAGGATTCCAACCAAGTTTCTTTGCATGTTTCCAAGGTCTGCGCCAACGGTTCGTCCAGTTCTCCTCTGTCACGCAATGCAAAGGTTGTATCTGAACACACAAATTTTGTTGGCCATCTCATAGGTAAATATGGCAATCACCAGGTGTTTGTCGAGAGGGCTCATGGTTGTGCGTTCTCTGAAAGGATATCGAATGGTGTGAACATGGAGTCGCCCTCTAGTGTGAGGGCTCGGGGCAATGATTTTGCCCACATTTTGAAGGGTTTAAATGTCAGGGCTTCCAAACTGCAACATGGGCGAGTGATGGAAAATCGTGGGCTAGGGCACGGCTCAACCAACTTGGCAGGAGGCGAGAATCCTCTTTCGGCCAAGTGCGGGGGTGTCGATGCTAATGGCACCACAAAAATGTGTCAGCATTTCCTGGTCTACCCCTCCTCTAAAACGCCAGAAGTTCATTTGGACAATTTGGCGCTAGATAGGGAGGGTTTTTTTGAAACAATTTGCTATGAAATTGCTTGATATTAACAGAGAAGATGATTACAATTTATAGAGGAAACCTACTGTAGACATTAAATGTCTACCTACTAGCTACCTAACAACTACTGTAGCTATAATTGACCATTAACATAAGTAGAATATAATATTCTAACACCCTCCCTTAATGGTCAATTGTCTAACTAGCCTACAGAAAACAATCTGCAGGTCCTTGGTCACAAATTCTTCATAACACTCTGCTGCTATGGAGACCCTCCCTGGATCTGCAGAATGTTGGTGACCAAAAACATCCAAAATAAAACATAAAAAGCTCTGCAACAAGAGACAAGAGCCTGCCACTGACTCTGCCACGTGAGATGAGTCTGCCACCAACCCTCCCAGAATCTGCAGAACTGCTGACTAGAAGTCATCACAAAGTGTCCAGAGTTGTCCGTCTCTGAAACCAGAGACACACTGAGAACAGCGGCCACGATTTTAAGGATAAATCGACAAACTGTCGAGACTTTTGCAGAGGAGCACGACGCCCGAGAACAGACTGCAAGAAGCCAGTTGTGCAGTGTTCGCCCCAGCAACTCTAGGTGCGACAAAAACAAACTGCAACAAACCACGATTTTTGAGGAAAAAATCGCCAAACCCAAGATTACAAATCATTGTTTTTTCGGGAAAAACGGTAAAAACCAGAGAGGAATCCCATGCATTTTGCAAATTACAGAAACCCAAAACAGGTAGCCATCGATTGTCAACTGAAAAACAGAGGGTTTGGAACCCTAGCCGCCAGAACAGATCTGCACAGTAATCGAGGCACAAAAAACGAAGCACCCAGAAAAATTGGACGACAACCCATTTGAGATCTCGAAAAACCCACCAAGAATCTGCAATCAGAAAAAATTTCCGACTTGAAACTGAGGCACAAAGTTCGAGTCACAGAAAACAAGGTACCCAGAAAAAATGGACGACAACCCAGTTGAGATCTCGGAAAACCCAGAAGGAATCTACGATCAGAATAATTTTTCGACTTCAGAAAACTGGTCAAAACCCTAGTCAAAGGTACGGAACCCTAGGCGGCCATTAATGGGCAGAAACTTGCAGAAGATGCATAAAAAAGTCTGAAAATCCACCAGAAATTGCGTCCCTAGCCGCGGCCAACAAAATAAAAGTCAGCAAAACACGCGTGTGAGCATGAGAACAAAATCGCGTCCTTCTTTGATCGCTGACAGGAAAAAACGCGCGCGAGAGACAGGAATAAAAACGCGTTCAAAAGATTGCAGAGTTCGCGCGATAATATACCCACGCGGTCAAGAAACACGACTCACACAGAAGAGGAAAAAACGCGACTGGAAGGCGTCTAATAAAAAAACGCGTTCAGAAAATCTAAAGTCGAAAAAACACGATTTTAGTCCAGAAACGTGCGGCCAGAAACACGAAGTCGCACAATTTTAAAAATCGCGCCCAGGAGCCGCGCACGGGTGCAGGGAAGGAGCCACGAATTTTTCTGGTGAGGGTTTCTGAAAAATCGCGATAGGGTTAGGGTTTCTGTGCATTTCTAGGGCGTCGACGGGAGTTCTCCTTGAGGCCGCGATTTGCAGAGAAAACCTTTAGAAATTCTTTATGAAATAAACCACAATTTTCACCAGAAAGAGGCACTCGAATTTACCACGAATAGTCTCACACGATTAAAAAATCGCGAATTACAGACACTCTAAAAAAATTCCTCAAAATCCCTGAGCCCTCCCATAAGGGAGGCAGGCTCAAACCGCTCTGATACCATGAAACAATTTGCTATGAAATTGCTTGATATTAACAGAGAAGATGATTACAATTTATAGAGGAAACCTACTGTAGACATTAAATGTCTACCTACTAGCTACCTAACAACTACTGTAGCTATAATTGACCATTAACATAAGTAGAATATAATATTCTAACATTTTTGTCTAACCATGCTCTGGTTTGTCGTTTCACGAAGACTTGGCCAAAGCTCTGTGATCTGCACGCTTGGGTCTTAGAAAATTGAAAGGTATACCTAGAAGGTGAAATCAGCATTTACCCTTGTGCAAAGGGGTTTTTTATTTTAGAATTTGATTCACAGGAAGACAAGGAATTGGTGCTGAAAAATGGTACATGGATCTACCAAGGCAATTTTTTGTGCATGAAACCTTGGTTTCTCGATTTCGATCCGCATACAGAAACTTTCACTACTACATTTCTATGGGTGAGCCTTTTGTATCTTCCCATCCAATTTTGGGAATTGGATTGCTTGAGGGCTATTGGGAACAACCTCGGGAAATATCACTATTAATCTGAAGAAACCATGAATTATCAAAACTCCACATGTGCTCGAATATGCATTGAAATGGAACTAGCCAACGGCCTCCTTGCCGAGATTGTGTTGAAGGTGGGAAACAGATGCAGGAGGCAACTGATTCATTACGAAAAAAATAGCATTCAAGTGCAGGAAATGCTTCTCAACATAACACATCTCCTCCAAATGTTATTTGCAACGTGGGTCCCCGAATCTGAGCAAACCGACATGGTGGATCAAGGCTAAAGCACAACATTATATCATTCCACCCATGCCACCAAAGGATTCCGTACTTCATTCTACTTCTCCGAAGAAAATCTCACCTACTAAGGATGCAATCTCCACAATTCTCTCCAAAGGCAATGAAGCCTCCACGCTCTTAGCTTCTCCTGCACCTTTGTCAGGTCACTCAAGTTCAGGGGGTGATGCTCTAGCTAAATCGGGCGAATCGGGAGGGAAGATCCTCCCAAAAGATGCAATGTTTGTTACTATGGATTCCTCTTAAGGTGACAACGATTGGACTAAGGTTAAGAGAAGGAAACCTATGATCGTGAAACATCATATGTTGCTTAGATCTACCACAAAAGGTGGTATTAGTGGAGCTCGGGTTTAATCACCCATTTTGATGTGAATTGTAAATCTTGATTTTCAATGAATATATAGAGTGCTACCCTCTCTGGTAGCAATTTGTCTAAAAAATATCTATATTAATTTATCCTAAAAATTTATAATTTTGATTATATATACTTTGGATTTAAAGCTTATAACATAGTTTTGAAAATATAAAACTTATTCTTGACTCTACTGTAATATTTGTTTTAATTTGCAGTTATCTCTCTTTGTATAAACGTCTTGAAATGTGTCCAAATTCTGCCAAGTTAGGAGTTTTTGTCCTTTAACTTGACAAGAGAAATTGTGGGTTTCCATCCTTCAATTTCTGCCATGAGAGGTTTCGTCCTCAGGTTAAATGAACTGCTATTCCATGCTCCAAAGGAGTAATAATCAGATAATAAAAGATGTATTCTTCATTTGGTTCTGCTTCTCCTTGTTTGGTTTCTCTTATATTTTTTTTTTTTTTCCTTCAATAGTCATGATCCTTCACATGCCCCTTGACTTTTGATTAAATTAAACTTTAATTTAACATTTTATAATTATATTCTCGGTTCTGGTACAGGACCGGGTATGGGTACTGGTATGCCGATACAGCAAAAAAAAATTCTTGTGTATGGCTGTATAATATATATATATATATATGCAAAAAACTTAAAATATACAAAATTGTAAATACATTTGATAGTATGATACTTCATTGATCAATGGTAGTGATAAAGATAAATGCCAATTGATAGTTCAAAATTTCAATATTATGTCATAATCATTTATGTCTAGGGTTTTTGTTTCATTTTTTGCAAGTTTTTTTAATGTTTTAAGTGTTTTTTTAGTATCCCCTAGGCGTTGCACCTGTGGGAGCGCTCGGGAGTGCCCAAGTAGTGCCTCGGACGCCTCAAGTTCCTTGTGGGAACCCGGGGTGGCCAGGGCACTCCTAAACCCAAACACTCCCAGAGCGGGCACGAGGACTCCTTTAAGAGAACCTAGTAACATAGATTATATTATATTTTATATATATTTCTCTTTTTTTATTTTTATATATTTTAATTTATTATTATATAATCTCATTTCCAAAAGGGGACATTACAACTGGTTGGGTTCCTCCCCCACCTGGCTATGTCAAATTAAATTTTGATGGAGCTGTAAAAGATAATACTGGACCTGCAGGTGTGTCTTCCAGGATGAGCAAGTACAGCCAATTCTTATTTTCCATGGATTTGAGTATAGACACAAATAACCTAACAGAAGGAATGGCATATTAAAAGTTATTCAAACAGCAGTTATCAGATGATGGAAGAAATTTATTGTAGAAGGTGATTCTCAGATAATGATAAATGCAATAAAAGAGGGTGGAATTCAGTCTTGAAGGCTGGCCGCTATGGTGGATGAAGCAAGATGACCAGTCAAGAAATTAGAGGATGTTTTTTCTTTTTAATATAAGAAAAGGGAATCAAGTTGTGGATAAACTGCCTAATAAAGGGGTTTGATCAGAGGATATCTTCTGGGTTCCCAAATAAATTTTGGGAAAGAGAGTTCCCAGATGGCATAAGGAAACTAATTAATTTAGATGCTGAAGAGTATTTTCCAGAGTCCCTTCTTTTCCTTTCCAAGGATTTAATATATGTCTCTATGAGTTTTTGTTTGGTACATTAGCTCAAATGCTGAATTGAGAGTCAGCGAGGTGTATGGGGTAAGGACAGACTTCTCCAATTCTGTTTTGTATTTGTCTATATGGAGGATGATGCTTGGAAATTTTGGGCAGAATAGGTACTGTTGTAAGTTTTTCATGTGGTTGAAGTTGGTCAAAATCTCTTTGCTCTCTTTGGAATTTGAGGAGATTTGTATTTTTCTTGCCATGTTTGCATTGTTAAAATGCTTCCCTTTTGCTAACAGCATCCTGCACTTCGACGCTTTTTTTGCTGGGCTAGGGCCCTCTCCCTACGTATCTTTGGCAAACAAATAATTTTATTATTTATAGAATTATTATTTACATTATTTATATATATATATATATATATATACACAGAGAGAGAGAGAGAGAGAGAGAGAGTACAGCCATACCCAGCCATAATGAACCCAAAAAAAATCAATGTAAAAGCAACCCCATAACTGACCCTGTACCCAAACTGGCAACTCAGATATTTACACAAAATAACCCTGCACTTTAGGTATAAAAGACCTTAGAAAAGCATTTGATGCTTCCAACTTCCACCCATCCACCTCCTTTTTAGTCTATTCCTACCTAGCCCTCCACCAAATATTTCCAATAATCAACTTGAGCATGGACTTGACTGAGTTATAGAAAAATATTTACAGTTGGCTGTATGTCCTCATGTTTTCTTCATGTTCAGATAAAGTTGATCTCGACTTCTGCATGAGGTGAAAGGACCACTTTCCATGCACTGGCAGACTACATTTGCATTCAACAAGGCAAATGGTAGTTGGCCCTGAGCAATTTTTCCAAGCTAGAACATCAAGCAAAGTATTCTCAACCAACGGTTTTTGAAAATTCACATCAAGATAAGTGACAGAACCCCCTCCAGGTAAGACAGCTTGCATAACTTGAGCTTGACCACATTGACAACATCATAGATACCAAGCTAAGCTAGTAAATCTAAGCGGAAGGCATTAGATCTCACTGCTTGAAGAATGGTACAAGGCCTGTATCTGATGAGCTTCATCTTGTGATTTGTTTTTGTTTATCCATGTGAAGCCAATTACAATTGCCAACTTGAATAGAATGAGGTACTTTAAGTCAGCTCTGAAGTGCCTTAAATTTGGCTTTGTGTTTGCTAGAGAATGTTCTTAGCTTGATCAAATTTTACACAAGCAAAGAAACTTTGTTTTTCTCATTGTGCAGGTCGGGGTGTATTTGGAGTTATTACTTATTTCTTGTAGCTATGTTAAATGACTTGCAGAATGTTATCCCACTGCTTACTCTTTTCATGAAAAATGCAGAAAGAATGGAGTTGGCCACGGTAGCAAACACCAGGAAAAATTTGCATGTAATCATGGCTCGCCAATTTTCCCATACTGATTCAAATGACCATACAACATTACAGCCAAACCCCCCAAAAATTTGAGAAATCCAATTTATTTTCCAAAAAATAACATTTTTTGTGTTTATCACTGTCATATTTTCCCTATTTCTTTAAATACTTCATCTTATTTTTGGTTTGCCAAGTTTTTCTCAATTTAAAACTAGGTAATTGAAACCCACTTGCACATTAATCACACTGTGTCAATTCCGCTTAAATAGAATGTTTGCTACAGATCAAGGACTAACACATGATCAATAGCCTCTTTCTAGCAATTAGTGTAAGGAAAATGAAGTGAAGCCAAACAATCACCAAATTGGAAAGGATAAGGCATCTGATGTCAGTTATAAAGTGTCTTGAATTTTGGCTCAGGTTAGCTAGAGATTGTCCAAAGTTTTATGAAGTCTGGCTAACTTTTGCACAAACAAAGAAATTTTGTCGACTTGCTTCTACCTGCACGAGTGTATTTGGAGTTAAAGGAACAACCAGAATCTCTTAAGGAGTTAATTATTAGAAGCTATAACAGACTTCAAACTGGGAGAATGCTTTTGTCGATACATTGTAGCCCTTGCAGCTATGCGGATTTGCCAAATGACATGCAAATAGTTGTCCCTTTGCATACTCTTCTTATAAGAAATGCAGAGATCATGGTTGATTGTGTGATTAACTACAACAATCTAGCCATCAGTTTGCAGAGGAAATGAAGTGAAAGCGTGCAATTAACAACACAAAAGCTTCCAAAATGATTGCTAGATGGTAAACATCCCTAAAGAAGAGTGTATTGCAATCTGAATGACTGCGTAGCCACTCGAAATTGCTCAAAACTCAAAATAGTTTTAAGAACAAATCTGAAACTTGTGGATCATCAACTGTATTAGTGCATAATATAATAAAGATCACCACTTTGAAAAACCAGAAGAAAGCAACAGAGATGACGTCATGTTGGTACTTACTGTTGTACAATATCTATACTTTGCACCTGAGGGAATGAAGCTATTGCTCAATATTCATTTTAAGATCTCTCCAAACAGGAATTTCCAGTTGCCATCATGCATCTAAAAGCCAGGTGTGAAACTCAGGTAGGGTAACCAGGTGGGTTGAAGAAATTGAATTGATAGTATGTTGTCCAAACAGAAATTTCCATTTGCTACTCATTTTTAGTTCTCTGCAAACAAGAATTTCCAGTTGCTGTTCATTTTGTGTTCTCTCCACAGTTCCAAACAGCAATTTCCAGTTGCTATCCTGCATCTAAACGCAAGATGTAAGACTCAGGTTGGGTAACCAGCTGGGTTGAAGGATTTTAATTGATGGTGTATGTTGTCAAAAGAGTTGCCGAAAAATAATTTTCTTCTATTAAATTAATATAAGTTGGAGTTGAAATTTATTATGTTGTTACCGGTCATGGAGTTTTTGGGTGAGTAAATGAACCAAGTCAGGGTTCTAGATCAAACTTTGAGGTCTATTTGAAATTTTGAACCATCCATCATCATCTTGTCAAATAAAAACAAAACAAAGACAAAGCAACAAGGCCCTTTTTCTTCTGATTTTTTTCCTCCCTTCTTTTAAAGTAGGTTAAGCATCAGGAAGGTCAGAGATTTGGAATTGGCAGTATGTTATTATTCAATGAGTTGCCAGAACATGCTTGTCCTCTGTTGTATAAGTTGGGGATAGAAATGTAATATTTTGGTGTCATTGATCTTGGAGCTCCGGATCAGCAACTAGGGCAAGTTAGGAATCTAAGTGGAGTTGTGAGGGCCATTTGAAGCATCTATAATTTTGTTGTCACACAAAAACAAAAGGAAGACAAAGTAAAATGCATTTTTTCTTCTTGATCTTTTACCTTGTTTAATTAATTACACATGGGCAGCCCAGCAGTAGCTTACATGTTATAACACTTGCTTTGTGATGAGAGGTGTCATGCCCCCGAAATTGCAACACTAAAAGAAAAAACAAAGCATTGAAATGCAAATAAATAAATAAATAAAAATATGAATATTAATAATTTAATATTGTTACTATTATAATCATATATATAAAAAAGTAATATAAAATTAAATATGTTAACAATATATTCAATTAATAAATATTAATATAAGCATATAACAAGCTGCACCAATAGAATAGACAACAGCCATTATATACATTATAAAGGCGGGGACTATATTACTTAGGGAATCCTAAGACAAAACAAAGGCAGCGATCGTTATCAAAAGCAGTGATTAATTAAGGGGTTTTAGGAAAAGCAACGATTGCTTTCAAAAGTCACATCTATTTAAATAAACACATCCCCCACAAGAGACACATCCCTTGAATGTTATAAATATTAAAGGGGGGAAAATAGGGAGAAAAAAAAAAGGAAAATCAATAAGAATTCTAAAATAAAGAACAGACCATCAAATCATTATTAAAATATTAGTTGTAATATTAATGGTCATCTTATTAGGATATTTCTATTTCAGTTTTAGCTTAGCTTAGAATGTTTCTATTCACTTTGCTTTATTAGCTGTAATTCATTTTTAGAAACATCTTGTAAACCTCTTTAAATAGAGCTTTGCTCCATGTTGTAAATATCTCATTTTTCAGTAATATATCATTCTGAAATTTTATCAACATGGTATCAGAGCTCCGAGTTCCAAAACCTGGTTAGAAATTTATTTTTTTTTTGGGCTTCTGTATTTTCGTGTCTTCTTCTAAATGAAATCAAGTGTTTTTTTCTGGTTGCGTCTTCTACTAAATCGTGATTAGGTCTTGCTGCGAAGCATGTCGTTCCTTCTGGGTGGGTTTTGATTCACGGATCTGGAAGAACTCTTCTTCGTGCAAAATCGTGGGTTCTTGTCTGAGTTTTTCGTGGTCTTAACCGTGATTTTTGAAAGTTTCTCTTTGGCCCACATTTGTTGCTCGCATTTTGGGCATAAGACGGGCGACTCTGTTCCAACCCATGCGATGCGTTTTGAACACGTTTCTTGCTCTATGTGGTTCTTGTTTAGCCGCGGATTTCATCTCCTACTAGCCACATTTCCTGAAGTCTCTTTTTGGGCACGTTTTTGAAAGCTTCTAAGCGCATCTTCTGCAAAAAAATACCTCTTTTCTGGGCACGATATATATTCATCTAGGCAAAATTTGTTCATTCGTTGGCTACGGATTTTCTCAAATTTGTGGGTATTTTCTGGGCTTTTATCTCTGATGCCTAGGGTTTCTGGTTTGTGGTGATTTTCTGAAGTTTTATGGCAGCTTGAGGGTTATTGTTTCTGGAGTCAATTTTGACAAAAAAATTGGGAAAAAAAAAATTTTGTATAGAGTTTTCGAAATTTTTTCTTAAAAAATTTGATACAGAGTTTTGAAAAAAATTTCTATACAATTCTGCTGTCTTTCAGAAGTTTTTTGGAGGATTTTTTTTCTAAAAAATCTTACTTTCAGAGTTTTTGAGAGTTTTCCTAAAAAAATTCTTGCAGTTTTCTGAGCCTCTTTTTTTTCAGCTAATTTTTGAAAAATCGGGTATTATGCCAGCTGATTGTCCAGTGTTTTGCCAGCTGATCATAGTTTCCTCGTTTTCATGCTTTGGAAAATGGGAGGGATGGCAACTTTGTCCAATATTATGTTGGAAAGTTCGCAAAGGTTCAATGGAAAGAATTACAACATGTAGAAGCAAAGGATGCTTACCATCTTTGAGTACCAGTGTCTGAATGCGCTTGTTCTAGATACAGAAGTTTGTCCCACTATTGCTAGGAAGGATCAGGACAAGTATGATGCAGGTAATAGGGCGGCAGTCATGCTTCTCAAATTATCTGTCACCGATGAGATGTTACCAGAAATACCTTCTAGTAAGTCTGTTGCAGAGATCTGGAAGCATTTGAAAGATCTTCATGAGACCTCAGACAAGGGAAGGGCTTTCTTTCTGAAGAATATGCTTTTCTCTATTATGATGGATGACCAAGTGACTTTATAGGAGCACTTGATGAAAATAAAAAATATTCGCGATCAACTAGAGGCCATTGCTCGTACGATGGAAAAGGAGGATATGGTGTTGATCACTTTGAAAAGTTTGTCAATTCCTATGAGCATTTCATTGAAACGCTCAACATTACATCCACCAATGTTGACTTGAAGTTTGATAAACTGTGCAACAAGCTTTTGCAGCAGGATAGGTGGAGGAAGCAATTTGGGAGCAGCAGTGAATCTCCTAGTGTTGAACAAGCATTTATTGCCAAGGACGTTGGCAAAGGCAAGTCCACTCCACTGAAAGGACAAGGCAATTTAGAGGAGAGCTCCAAGAAGAAGTCTATTACTTCCCATTACTGTGGGAAGATTGGTCATATACAGAGGTATTGCAGAAAGCGGTTGGCTGATGAGAAGTCCAATCAAAAAGCGTCTCAGCAAAGTGCTCACGCGGCAGAGCAAACTGAGCAGAAGGAGTCTGCATTTTATGCATTTTGAGGACCAGCACACCATATGGTTATGGGTTGTCTTAGTTTTTGATTGTACAATTACCATTAAGGGAGGGTATTAAAATATTAGTTGTAATATTAATGGTCATCTTATTAGGATATTTGCCAGTATTGGCATGGTGTGATGGTTTATAGGTGGCATTGTTGTTCTTGCCACCAAGGTTCAAACCCCGTTGGGGTGGTATTGTTGAATGGTTGTATCCGGTTCATAGCTCCGGTCAAAAGCGTTTACCACTTGAATAAATCTTATTAGGATATTTCTATTTCAGTTTTAGCTTAGCTTAGAATGTTTCTATTCACTTTGCTTTATTAGCTGTAATTCCTTTTTAGAAACATCTTGTAAACCTCTTTAAATAGAGCTTTGCTCCATGTTGTAAATATCTCATTTTTCAATAATATATCATTCTGAAATTTTATCAACAATCATCAAAAAGTAATATTTTCTGAATATTAAATCATTATGGAGGGAAAAATAAATAAGTAATCTGTAATATATTTCCGAGTGCATCAGCAGATATAATCAGGAAAGGAATAAGGAATATTATTAGACATAATGGCAGATATCTCAATAGATATGATCATCGAATCATATACAGATTTGCATAGGAGATATAGAAGAGATAAAAGCAGGATTAAGAGAACAGATACCAGCAGGGAAAGCATACAGAACAAGAGATATATATATTGATCTTAAGGAAGTAACTAACAGGATTGAAAGAGAGAATATAGAAAGCAGCGAACATCTACAAGAAAAGCAAACAAGAAAGAATCAGAAATAAATAATGATAAATCTGCATACACACAAAAGTCTGATTTCTTGAACCGGTGGTATGAGATCTATTTTACAGTTACAAGCTGTAGCATAGTTTAATATAAGTAACTGTGATTATTAATGTAGATATTCAAGATGCTAATGGTACACGTCTGCTATAACTGCTTCCTTATACCAGTAAATATGATCAATATTTGTTGTCATATGCCTTGAATGCTTGGCCATGATTGAAGGAGCTGAGACTACAGCAGCCAATAAATCAGGGTGATGGGGCACTCTCCTAGGTATGCCACCTCAAGTGGGAACCTGATGAGCCCCATGGGACCAAGGGGGTACAGAGGGTACTGCCTTTGGGCTTAGAAGAAATGGCATTTTCAGGGCACCCATTGGAATCTCACTCCTCCATCATGGATGATCAGCACAGGGAGTCAGATCATAGGGAGAAGGAAATGATTGGCAAGATGTGGGGATAACAGAAAAGACACCTCCTAGATAGATCACCTCATATGAATGGCATGTGCCCACATGAGGCCAAGGGAGATGGTATTCCCCCTTGGGTCTAGGGAAAAAGGGTCCAAGGCACCCCATCAAGTTGCATTCCCTCACTCTTTCCTATGATTGAGCCCCTCCAAGGATGTTAGAGTACTTTGTGATTGAATTAATGTTTGGCCCTGAGTTTATTAATATCTAATTATGGAAATCTGCTAATAATTATTATTGTGGTAAATGATTCTAATCTGCTAATCAGTTTGATTACGGTAAATGGTTCTAACCTATGTGCAAGGCTTCAATCAGGGCTTCAATCAGAAGAAAGGTATTATCTAACAACGTTGTTATTTAAATTGAGGAAAATTAGGGCAAATTTGGGCCGCTCCCAATTAGGGGGCATTACAAGAGGGGGGGTGAATCAGTATCTAACAATCTTTTACTTTTCAAAACTTAACCAATCACAATGAAACATTCAAGTAAGATCAGCAATTTAGAGCACAGAGATAGCACATGATTTTACGTGGAAACTCTTGCAAGAGAAAACCACAGCAGAATATTGCTTATATATATATCTTATTGATCTTCTTCTCTTTCTTGCATGCTCCAACCTACTTCACATACAAATAGTGACCACCAACTCACAAGAGACGTCAATCTCCACTTGACAAAATTTTAGCACCAACCTATTGGAGGATCCAACCACCACACAAACTGAGCTCCAACCCAGCAAGAGGCCCAACCTATTAATCCTTCAATGGCTAATATAGTATGCTGCTTCTCAGTATCTTCCTCTCACAAATCTGATGACAACTCACACAATATCCTTCTTCCAAATCTGATCACAATCCACACAATAACCTTCACAAATCTGATCCAAACTTTGTCAATGTCTTCCTTCAATTTGATCACTAATATATCACTGTTTTCCTCACAAATATGCTCTTAATTTTCACACATATTCTTCATACATATCTACATTCATCTACATACATGGGCTGTATATATTCTTTAATAAAAATCTGAAACATTCTTCATACTTTTCTGCCCTTTTAAATCTGCTCTTTATTACACATATATTCTCAAAATAAATCAGATTTACTCTTCATTTTTCTCCTCTTCCTTATACCCAGAAATATATCATTGGTTTCTTGATTCTAAATCCGCATATCTTCCACTCTTTATATCAACTCAAGGGAGGCATCATCAATGAATGGATATTTCTTTTACAAACAAAAAAATGATTTTTCAAAGAGTCATACCACTTCATAAATTGTAGCCTTTCAAAAGATCATTTGTTTCCTTAACCAATAGCACTCCATACGAGTCACTGCCCTTCCATTAGTAATCCCTGACTCTTTTTCTTATTAGTAATCGCTACCTTTAAAGAGTCGAGACTGAATCATAGCATATAGATCGCACTTCTCCTTATTTTGTCTTTATTCACAAGTCAACATCCCTTTTTGTCTTATTCATAAGATCACTTTGTCTCATTGATCAATTCATTTGATAATCATTATCTTTTAGCTGCTCCAATATATGTTTAAATATATTACTTGTCTTCTAAATCGTAGTATCCTTCTTATCGTCAGCCACCTTGGATGTATAATTAAATTTGAACTTCATTCTATGTCGACCCAAAACACTTATACCTCAAATGTTTAAATCTTTAATTTAAAAATGCAATCTCCCAACGGTAACATGTAACAGATGTATTTTGCTTTGCTCTCCAACGGGGATATATAACGGGCACCTCTTATTATAATGGTCCATTCTTTACATTGACATCAATGACATCACTTAACAACCTCGTGCCTTTGACATCAATGACAACGTATTCCAACACTTTCAACCCATAGAGCCATAATGCTCAAGATTGTGGAGGCTCAAGGAATTGGAACAGCTGGTTTACACGGGGAAAACATGTTGCAGGTATCATCACAGCAAGCTCTATTTGCAGCATCACATATGTATCCTTAAGTATGAAATCCAACCATGCAACAGTTGAATTATGATATACTAAAGCATTAAAAAACAATGGTACCACATGTAGTGTTCTAAAATGTTTCTCTTCATTCTGAGGCTTGAATCATTAGCATCTTACAAAGCAATTGTTCACTCTTAACTTTACCAAAACTCTTTTAGGAAGATTTCTCAGCATATGAGGAGAAATTCAAAATAAGCTTAAAACTAGATTATGGTTATCTATACTTAAATACCCAGCAGATAGTCTCAAATCTCTGCAGATCTATGGAATCAATTATCAAAGATGGAGCTTGTAGGACACATCAATATATATCCATTTTTTGCAGATCTTCCTATAAAAATCTTCAAGAAAATTGGCACATATCTAGAGCAGAGACTATCACTTAATTCTATATCCATACGGGATTATCATTTCATTGTATATCTATATGGGAACTTGTCAATTATAGGGAAAAATTTGCAAGAAGCTTCAAACTCGAGCAACTGAATTGATTCTTATAAATATATTTCTCTAGTTCCAATAAAGAGTGTCCTTCACTAAGAAGCATATAAGGGATTTTATAGTTCTGCATCTTTTAGACCCATCTACGGCAATTCCATTGGATAAAGTTGTTCAAGTGTGAAAGCTTTGCTCCAAAAATCAGCTCTTTCTTACTTACTAATGCTCACAAATAACCATCTCTTTCAGAATAATACCATAGTATTTGCTGATTTCCACAATAATACAATACAACGACAAAGAAAAAAATAATATACTACAAATACTGAATTTGGATTAAAAAACCCATTAAACTATCATGCTCGCAGGGTAGTCCTTCATATGTAGTTCTAAGCTCTCTTCTTGGTGCAGAAAAAACTTTGTAGGGTACTAAAGCTACTACCCAACACAACCAAACTATAGTGTTGGAAAAGTGTCGTCCTTCCAGAGCATAATTCTTAGCTCTATTCTATGTGCATAAAAAACTTTGTGGGCTAATACAGCTACTACCAACACTAGTTTTTGGTTGCCTCGCAAGGGCACCTCTCAAACTCCACATACAGCATTGCCTACGAAAATCAGACAACCTAAGAGCCCTACAAAGCGAAGCATATAAACAAACACTTTTTTAAACACGTGAATAAAAAAAATGGATCAAATAATAAAATATATGACCATGGAATGTCGGACACTACTCTGTTTACTGTACAAATATTGGCGCAATATTGAAAAACATGTTTCTCAAATTCAGCTTCTATAGGCTGTAATATTAAGGTAAACTTGAATAAAATGATATCAATTGGCTCGGTGTATTCAAAGTTTTCATACTTGCACCTACTGAAAAGCAAACTCAACACCAAAAACTGCAATTTGGATTCTCAACCAATGGCACACGTATTGGAAAATCCAAGTAATAATGCAGAAAAATGTATAAAAAAACAACAAGATAAAATGTCTAAGGTTTCGGAACTTACAAATTCCATAAACCCCTGATTGCGATTCGGTCCAACATTGAGCATCGTGTTGACAATTTTCCCAAATGGCTTCCCTAATTCAATGAGCTCCTCCTCCGTGCATTCCCACGGCAAATTTCGAAGGTGCAGAACCTTCACTGGCGGTTGAGTGTTCCGGAACTGCGGCTGCCCAGCAGTCGATCCCATGTTCTCAAAATTTAACGCCCTTCAAAAAAACCGCCCTCTAAAATTTCAAACCTTAAATTACCAAACCCTCTAAAATCAAACCTATATCATCACTATAAACATTCAGACAATGAATCATCAAATACTGTTAAGAGTTCAAGACAAAAAAGTTTGAAAAGTGCTCTTATAATTTGAGTCCTAAAACCATGCCTTTGATATTCGTATCCTGTAAAAATTGAAACCCTATAATCAAAAAATACAAAACCCTTCCAAACCCTAAGAAAATTCCAACCCTCGAACTTTGAAAATCATAGAGTTTTGCATAGAAATAGATAAACCTAAGCTCTTGAATGGAAGCCCGATTTTCGACGCGGAAATAATTACGCCGAAGGCGTTACCTATTTGAGAAAGCCCAAGCTAAATAGTTAAATCAACGGTTCAGTGTCTTTAAAAAGCGATGCAATACGGTTCAAGTCATATTAGCCGTTCATTTTTCCGTTGATATTTTTTGCATTTTTTCTCGGGACAAAATTCACTTCACGTTTAACTGTAGCCTGCATTTCGTTTACAGTGAAGTAAAAACATCCCTATCGATCCAAGACGATTGGAATTACAATGGTCCGTCCATTGGTTTTCGCAAAATTTTAAAACTGGCTATGAAGTTAAAAAGCGTATTTCATGTTTGTCTGGCGTATTAAGCCTTTCCAACGGAGGAAATTTAGTGCATTTTCACCAAATAATTAAAAGAAAGCCTCTCCAAAGGTAACAAGCATCACGCATTAAGAAATTTATTTAGAATTACATAATTTTTATATTATATGACTGAATTTTATTAGATTAATTTTGTTTTATTTTTTTAATAATAATTTAATATGGTACAAATATTTAATTATTATTATATAATTAATCAAATTGTTAACAATAATTAATATAAATTTTATATTGATTTTTTATAATAAATAAATTAAATGTCTTATTTTACAAATAGAAATTTACAAATAATAATATAAAATATATGATAATTATAATTAATAAAGAATGTTAATAAGATTTGATATACAATTAGATTGGTTTTTTTAGTATATCAAATTGTATGATATTTAATTGAGATTAAGAACATAATTTATAAGTTAGTTTTTATTTTTAGCTTTATAATTGATATTAATTATTATTTAAATTTTATTAGATATGATTATAATAATTTATACACTAAATAAGCTTTATTTATTATATAATTTTTTTATTCATAATGTTTCATTTAAATTCTATTTAATATTACATAATAATTTATATATTGAATTTTTTAATAGTCAATCAATTAAAAATGAGTATTATTATCAAATAGATTTAATGTATTTGCATATATAATTTTAAACTAATATGTTATATATATTTTATTTTATTATTGAAAGGAAATAAACAATAATTCTACAGTTAATTCTTATTATGTTATTATGTTATATAGATGTTATTTAAGATTATTTTAAACCTTCATGTGATGGAAGATTTTTTAATTTATTTTTATTGAAAATTTAAGTAATAATTATATATTTACTTAGACACAACCATTGTTTTAAAATATAGTATTTTCTAATTTAAATATCTTAAATGTACTTTGAGAAAGGATATCATAGTAATTTAATTTATACTATAAAACATAAATTATATATTATATATTATATATAATAAAAATTACTATATATAAATATAATATAATATATAATTAGTCTATAAGTACACATTAAAGCGTATATAATACAAATTGTATCATTGATATACATTATATTTATATTGTAAATTACTAAATTCATTTTAAAAATAATATTATAATATATTTATTATATATTATTATTGTATTTGATAGTTGATATAATATAGAATGCATCATTATAATAAATTATATTTTATATAATGTAAATTATAAAATTCTTTTTAAAAATAGTATTATAGTTATATTTATTATTATATACATAATATTTAATATTTAATATAGTATACTATACTATACATATATTTAATAATTAATTATTTTTTTATTTTTATTTTTTATCGGTAAACACTGCAAGGGGCAGTACCCAATATTGTTTTCCAAAAAATTTACAGTAGTAGTAGAGAAAGTTGGCTGGCCTTTTCTGTAATATTGACCAACCAAAGTGTCTAGATAGCAAAACATGGAAACATACCAAAATATGGTTGTCGTATCAATGGCAGACCAGGAGAACACCATAGACTGTGGTAAAAATACCCCACACCTAGGACTGACACAGAACCTAGTACCCATAAACTATTGAAAAGAACATTACGTTGCACTAAGATTCAAAAACCCACCCTAAAAACTTTCAATTGTGAGTACCTTCAAAACCTCAGAGCTCTTCGTCTTCATCAGCAGCTTCGCAATGCTTCAAGTATGCCTTATAATTGGCGATTGTGGGACAGTCGGGACCACAGTTCCTGTGAGCCGGGTCATTAGCTTTTTCTTCTGGGTCTCACTGATCGTTTTCCTGCCATTCCTCTCCATCACCCAGACCCCATTCCTGGATGTCATCAACATCGAACTCATCCTCAAGCTCCTCGTCCTTTGTATACCTTCTGACCCATCCCCTAGGCAGATTAGTTGTTAGATTTGCAGCTCTAAGGAGGAAGAAGATGCTCCTATCCCTTTCTACCCATAATTTTTTCAAAACCTTCAGGATCAATGGTGCGAATCAGAGGGAATTTCATAACCTCACGGCCCCTCATGCGCGTCATATAATAGTTATGTGGCATGGGTATGTTCCTTTCCTCATCAACATTATCCAATGTCGCGTCAATTTCAGCCAACCATGTGTGTGCAAAAACCATCTGGGTCAATTTCTTACCTAAAGCCTTGGAAATGCCCATGTGAAGGAGGACTGCAAGAAACATTGCCGAAATCTCTGTGTTGGCTCATGCTCTATGGAAGGCATTCAGGAATTTTGGACCCAGTACGTGCGTAGTGGCCACTAGAATAAGCGGATGAGAGGATTGAAGAAGGCCTTGTAGTCATTTGTCTATGATTTCCCCACAAAAAGCCTGCATTTGTTTGTTCGTTTCCAAAGCCAGTGGCATCTCCATTGCACCCCAATCTTCACACCTTCCAGAAATTTCTACTCTATACTCGTTTGGATCCTTTGAGATGGAAAAAACTATAAGTGCCTTTGAGAACTACTTGCTTACCAACGCATGAAAGCTAATGTACCTAGCGCCACCAACATGCATGGCAAATGCAGCTGCGAATGTGAGGAGTACTCATTCCCATAGATGAAATTAATGCAATGGTTGAAAACCTTATGAAGGAATCATTTTCTTATTTTTAGCTTTTTAAATTATGATTATAGCAGCATCCCAAGACTTGTTGAGAATGACATGAGAGTGTCCTTGCCTTCCAAAGGTTTTGGGGCCACCAAAGTAATAACCAGTGCCGGAAGATCTTCCTAGTCAGTAATCCTTCGGAATCCTAGCTGGCCAACGTCGAGGCAGCTTTTGCCAGCTCATCTGCTTCGGAGTTTCCTTCCTTGTATATGTGACTAACTTTGAAGGCTGCAAAGTCGTCAAACAAATCCTTGATCTGTTGTAGTAAGTGATTTAATTTCCAATCAGGGGTGGATCCTTTACATATTGCATTGATTGTAATTAGGGAGTCGCCTTCCAAGTGGATCTGACTGAAGTTTAGGTCTCTACCTAGCTGCAAACCAATTGCTACCGCTCTAAATTTTGCCTCATTGTTTGTGCATCTACCCAAGGAAACTGCTTTCAAGTTGCTAGCACCTTGCAATTAGAGTCTCGTGCTATACAAACAGCCCCATCAAAGTTGATTTTTATCCAACTAGGATCAAGGGCTTGCCACCAATTTTCCTCTCTTGATGCTTTTTTGGATTGAAGGAAGTTGCTTCCACTCAGAGAGGGTGGTTTAAGACCTGGGAAGTGTTTGATCAAAGTGTCATCCCAGCTAGTGAAGACTTTGTGTTTGGCTTCCTTACGTCTAGCAACCTCATTGACTAGTTCTACTATTGCTCTTTCAATCTTGTCCCATAATATGTCCTTGTTCAATTCCTATCCTTGAAAAATTCTCTGGTTCCTTTCCTTCCATAGCTCCCAAATAACTAATGATGGGGATATTTGCCAAATGTTGTTAAACACTGCTTTGCTACTCTTTTGAGGACACATTTTAAACCAAGTTGCAAGATCATTTGGTATTGGACTCTGAAAGTTAAGCTTGTTTCTTACATGATTCCAACATTCTGATGCATATGGACAGGATAGCAGCAAGTGGTCAACCGTTTCCAAGTGAGCTTTGCAAAGGCAACACCTCCTCGGGCCTTGTATTCCAAAATAATTAATTATATTTTAAAAATATATATTATATGTATAAATTATATTCTATAATAAAAAATATTGAATGTAACTCAAAATTAATATAATTACTACTTGGGGTTGGGGCCCTAGCTTGGTTGGCTAAATCTTTCCTGTAGCAGGAGGTTGGTCACAAGTTCTAGTCTCCCCCACCCCCGTGGTACCGGAGGGCGTGTCGCACCAGCGCCGCCGGTCACGTTAAAAAGTTTACCAGGCGCACTGCAGTTTATAGGGGGTCGTGCTACCCGATTCCTGCAGTCTAATAAAATATATATATATATATATATATATATATATATAATTACTACTTAATATATTTAAATATAATACAAATAAAAATAACATATAAATATTCTATAATTTAGCCATGGTGGATAAAAGCATTGGGTGTTGCCCCTTAGTAGTGATTTACCAAACAAAAAATATATATAATACAATATTTGATTAATATATAATATATATAAAATATTATATAATTTGTGTTATAATTAATATATTAAATGTATTTATCTACCTGAAAAAATCTAATATTTATTGCATATAATAAAGAATATAATACTAAATAGTCCAAATTAAATTATCTTAAATTACTCTATTTTTTAAAATTATTTTTTATATAGTACTAATTAAATTATATTAAATTAGTATAACCAATAATTAGTATTCTTATATGGTATAAATTAAATTAACATACAAATATAATACAATGTGTAATTAAAATATAATATATTTAATATGAATTAAATCATGTATAATCTATTTATATTTATTATTATATAAACATGTCTAGACCAAACTCTTTATCCATCCATCTCGCTCCCTCTCTCTCCCTCTTTCCCTCTCCCCCTTCCTCTTTCTAGACCTCTATATCTATATCTCTTTGCCACTCTCTCTATCTCTCCATATTTCTTCCTTCATATCTCCCTCTATCTCTATCTCATTATCAATCCACCTCTCTCTACCCCCTTTTCTCTCCCTCTCTCTACCTCTATATATATAAGTTCCTCTCTCTCTATTGCAAACATAACATGAGCTTGTTGGTCATGGAGCTTGATTACCTTCATGATTCATAGGTTTTATTTTAATTGTGTTTCAATTCCTATAAGTGGATGCGTGTTTATTTGAAGCCATCACTTCTCCATTTAGACCTTCATTAAACAAAAAACACCATTTTCTAAATGACCCACTAATTAATCTCATGTACTACACAAATATATTCAAAAAAAGACCCAAAAAAATTCCTAATTTACCTTCCATACCTCTTCAGCGTACCCATTGCACACCAAGGTGCAATTGCTAGTTATGAGATAAATGGAAACCGGAGTGCTACTTGGTGTTTAGTTTGTATAAAAAATATTTAGCAAACTACATTTTAAGATTCAATGGTATGCCCATAGGTACATATACCAGCACTTGGACATGGCAATGGTTAAAAAAATGATTTTTTTTAAATAAAGTTTGTTTGAATTTCAAATTATTACATTTCTTCAAAACAAAAACAAAAACAAAAACAAAAAGATAAGATAAAATAGATTGTCGTTAATTTTTTATTTTTCTTTAGTCTGAAATTAAGATTAGTATATATTTTACGTTGAACAAAATTTTATAAGAGTATCTTTTTGTCTTTATAGATGTTATGTCGTGTTACAAGACGAGTTTGATGCAACTTATCTTTTTAAATTGTTGTTCCTATACATTAAAATAGAATGTTTTCATACGAAAATCATCAATTGTCTACCTCTACAAGATAGTCACTCTAATTGATTAGTTGTGTATTAATATTTTCTTTAGAAGAGGATAATTAGAAGAGTAAAACAAGGATTTTATTTATTTTTACCTGAGAGAGCATGCAATAAATTTTACATACCTAAATCTACTATTATGAGAGCAATTATAAGCGAGCCTCTTCTTTCTTTTTGATAATATTGTAGAGAATTTTTCATTTTGGAGTAGCAAGTAAAAGAGAATGTAGGCTCTATATGAAGGTCTTTGATAGATATGACTTTGGACGTTGTTGTAAATGTGAGGCATTGTCTTTCAGTTTTACCATTATCAATTGTGGCTTCATTTAGTGTAAGACCCTATGATTTGTGTATGTTGATAGCCCATACCATGGATAGTGGTATTTGTCTATGATTGTCTCATGATATAGGTTGTATTGGTGTAGTTTTTGGGTCTATCATCCCATGGTGAACCATTATAGTTTTCAAAGCTTATTCTAATGTATGTAGGCAATTATATGGTTTAGATCTAATGGGGTATACAATATCTTCAATCTCTCCAAGAGATCCATTTACAAGGCCATTTTGAATCCATAGCTTTGTTGTAAGCATGATGTGTGACATTTTCTTAGTAACACCTCTTGGGAAGTTATTCATCATTATTATCAATGCTTGAATTATAAAGTGTATTTATTGCAAAATTGAGTGCAACAAGTAGATTTAGTAGTTTTAGCATTTATTTTATCATGTAATGTTACTAACTTGTTTGTAACAAATAAGTGTTGCATCAATTGGTCAAAATATTATTGTTTAATTGTTGTTAGTTAAATGTTTATATTGGTCATTAACACTTCATAATCTTGTTGTGTTGGTTCTACATTGTGTATGTTATGTAATGTATGACGAAATTGTATTAAATTTTATTATTGCCTTGTTATCTAAATATTGTTTATAATGTAACAATTGTATTGACTTTATGTCATAGATTTTTGTAGTTAAGTGTAATGAATATATAGGTTTGTTCATAACACGTGGTAGTTGGGCAAGGTCCCTTATAAGAATTATAGAAATTCCACCAAAGTAGAGATTTTTTGTTCAAGGATTACTTTATGTAACTTACTATTTATTTTTAATAATTGTTTTCAGCTAATCAAACTCATCTCATTGATGGGGATTTATCATATGCTTGTCATGACTTCTTAAAATATTGTCAATATATATCTTTACAATGGTTTTATTTTTTTTAATTGGATTCTTGAGGACTACATGTATACTCAAGACTTAAATATTGCAATTCCTATTAGAGTGAGAACAAGGAGTGAGTTTACTCTTTCTAGTATTGGATTTTGAATTAAATTTCTTATGAAAATAATTAGACAAGATTATTTAATACCTTTAGTTCCTTGTTTGATCATACATTGCAATTATTTTGAGTAATTATCTATTGAGTGATTTGTAATAATAAAATTGTTAATTATTATTTTGATGCTAATATGTAGTGTTGGTTGTACAAATTTAAGGGGAAATGAATGTCTACTTGGGACATATTATCTGCGTTTATAAATTAAATCACAGTGTGATGTAAATATTACAAGTATGTATAGTTGGTGTTGTCATTGATGTCAACAAGCTTTGGTATTATCAGTGGTTTCAACTATATGAGAAGGAGATTGTTGCAAGAATGTGAGAAATTGGTATTGAGTTGATGTTGTCTTTGATGATGCTCTGATTAGTTTCATCTTGTTGTCATTAGTAAGCTACTGTGTCAACCTCTAGTGTTGCTTTGATAAGCTTTTGCCTATGGATGTATGGTTGAGTTGCTATGTTGTAGTTGGCTTGGTGGTGATGAGGAAGTGTTGAAGATGTTGAGGATGTGTCTATGGTTCTTGGTTTCCAAGTGCTTTTGAGAAAATTTGAATAAGAAGAGGAAACAATGCATTGCAATGGTGTTCTATGTTGTAGATTAGTAATCTGGTTTAGCTTTGTATTTCTTCTATGATTAAAGATATGCTTGTGTAGTTTGGATATGTTGATCAGACGTGTTTAAAGGTGTTGCATCCAAAATTTGGTGTGCTAGATCATTGTGCAAAGGAAGTTGTGTTCACCAGTGTGTGAACTATGTATTGCAGAGGTGTCTGGGAGAAATTTTTTTGCTCTGCATTTCTCCGCAGATTGGTTTCAAGTATTGCAGATCAGGAAGGGTGATGATATTTTTTGTATCTTTCTTCAGTTGAAGTTGTTTAGGGTTTGTTGCTTCGAAAGTCAATTTCTTGAATTGTATTGTATGGCATATTTATTTGAGTGTACTAAGTGTGTACATTCTTCAAGTGAAAGTTGTTGCAAAGGAATTTGTTGGTTTCCAGGATGTTTGTGGAATATTCTAGATTGTGTTCAAGTGTTATGTGGTGTCTGCAAGTTGTCCTTGGATTTAAGGAAGTGTGTACTTAACTGTTTGATGGTGTTTACACAAGTTTAGTCGACCTTGGGTGTTTACACTGACTGTGAGAGTTGCTTTGGTGTTTGTGGAAGTATGGTGTGGCGTGTATGAGTGGATTTAGGTCCTAGCTAAGGTGTGTTATGGTCTACCTTCATTTCTTTCCACCATAGGAATATTTTGGTGCTGATCTAATTTGAATTTACATAGTTGAGGTGCATAGTCGATCTTGGAGAATATTTTCAAGGATGAAGATGGTATAAATATGAATTGAGTTGTTGAGGGATGATAAGATAGATGTGTGTGATGCAAATGATGTAAATCATAGAGTTTTGAGGTGCAAATTTGTGCAGTACAATGTGAGCTTTCATGTGTTAGATTATTGGATGCAGTGAGCAAAAGGTGTTTACAATCTTTAGTAAGACTGTGAAGGTGTTGGTGATGTAGTGGTGGACTTTTCTATTGCATTGAGATGGATTTCTCATTGTAACACTCTTCTCTATCTTCTCTTTTATTCTGGCAATGAGCCTTTCTTTCTTTTGGGTAGTGAGCCCTTTGTAATCGATATTGATATTACTTTATATTGTGAGCTAATCCTCACCATGGTTTTTCTCTTCTTGGGTTTTCCATGTAAATTCGATGTTTCATTATGCATGGTGTTGCTTTGGTTCTATTTTTGTTATCTGATTTCATTATAAATCATTCTAACAAATTAAGGGTTAATTGAATTAATGTGGATCTGAATGTTTGTGAGGGTTACGAAGTTTTTAGGTACAATTGATTCACCCCCCCTCTCAATTGTCTTGTGCATTCAATAGTAAATGTGTAGGAATGTCATATCTTTCCTATTTGTTATTGTTATCAAAATCATGTTGATCTAGCATTTCAAGTTCATTTAAATCAATGCAATTAGGAAGGACCATTTGAGATAATTACTCTAATTCATTCATTTCTACAGTATTTGGTGTATCAATCCTTTTATCGAAGAATAGTCTTCCTCTTCAAGGTCATCCTCAATTTGATATGTGTGATCAATATGTGATACATTATATTTATTTTTATTCTTGTGTTTCTAATTATTTATGATTTCCTCTCTTTTGAGGCCTATATTTATGTTTGTTTGATAGAAATATTGATATAGAAGTAAATCTCTCCTATCAAAATGTTCAAAAATATTTAGAGTCTTCTTTTTGAATATTATAAAACCATGCAAATACATGCACTATTATTTTCTCTCTTCCCTCTTGTCATTTGGATCCTTTACATCCAGCAACATATGTGAAGCATCTTGTTCATTCAATCAATATTATCATTTATAGGTGAGGTGGGCATTGCATATATGATTGTCAGTAATTATATTGTATCTTGCTACCATCTTTTATTATTTTCAAGAGATGGAATACTTTCCAATTAAAAATTATAAGAGGCAATTTTTATAGCATATGACATGTTCTTGTACTCTTAAATCTCATTTTATGACAATGTATAACATTTTTTTTTTGTATGTTGTCGGAGCTTAGTCTTCTAATATATCCTTGTTAATATATTAACACAACTCTGGGTTTTTTAGCTGTAGATGCATACTTGGCAATGTATTTGAAAACAAGTAGTCATAAGACAATGGGTTGGCAATCTATATTAGCTCTCTATATTGAGAGCATTTGTGTGTTGTGAATGTTTAACTTGTCATCATTTATTGATGGTTCATAAGATATATTTCCTAATTCATCACATGATAAGGTGTATTTTATGTGTTCTTTCCATGGAGCTTTATATCTACATTCTACATATTGACCAAGTTCTTATATAGACAAGTCCCCTCATTTCATTTAGTGTGTATTTATTCACAAATAATTAACTCTTCATAATCATTGTAGGGATTGGTAGAAAATATCCTAAATGTGTTTAGCAGACATGGATTATCCATTAGAGATTAATGTATCGTGTTATTTATTTCGTATTTAGAACAAGGATTCTAAGCAGTGACATAGTTGACAAATATTTTTTTTACTCTATCCACTTGTATGATATTTTCCCAATCTAGCATATCCATGTTTGGTGTATTTTATAACCAAAGGAATACATGTATATGTGCACAACCTTGATATTGTTATTAATACTTATACCAATATTTTTTTATACACATGAGCTTCTTTATGACCTCATCAAAAAAATTATGATTGTTGATGTAGACATAGGGATGTAAAATGTGGATGATTATATGCATTTTTTGTTGTAGTGTAATGTATATGTATTTTCAGTTGCAAAATATTCTCACACTAAACTCAAACATACTTCATAGGCTTCAAATAGCATTTTAACATAAGCAATTGTATCAAGTTTGAAACCATTTAGAACTTTAGAAATAACAACATCAAACTTGTGGTTGAGATCCATGCTTGACTCTCTATCTTGCCTTTTTATATTTTTTAAGTCTTGGATAAAAAATAGCATCAATATTAAGTGCAAACTCATCTTCAAATGTAGCCACAAGGTGATTCTAAGAAGAAAAGGCATGTTATGGAACACTTTGATACCATTCATATGCCTTTCCATATAGAGACCTAATAATGAATCTCATCCACATGTCCTTCAAATTGAAATATGTTCATAAATTCAAAAAATGAAACATGTGTATCACTGTTGTGAATATCATTCCCATCAAACTCAAGCATGTGGTTGAATATTATGGCCTTCACAATTTTCATTTCATAATCTACATGAGAAGTTTACCTATTTATATATAGCATTTATGGGAATTTTAGGGGACTAAGGTTTTATTTTATTTATAATAGTAGGGTGAGCTTGGGATTGCAACACCTTGATTTGTTCTTCACATTTTTTTCATTTTAGTAATCTCGCCATTTTTTTCTCTCTCTCCTATAGGGATGCTTATAAATTTATGCATGGATTTTTAGATGAAATGGAGCTACTTGAATATCCTAAGTATGCATTACAAATTAGTCATGAACAACTAGTTAAAAATAACTCTTAGGAGAATGGTTTTAAGGGGCACCCAAAGGGCTATTGAAAATGCTCTTGTTAGGTTGGTCTCCATTTCCTTGTAGGGGAATCTCTTGTACTTAGGCCTAGGCTTTTGGGAAATTTAAACAAGGGTAGGTACGACCATTTTTTTTTAGATAATATTTGTAGCAGAATGATAGTTTGCTTTAGGGTTTTACTAGGAGTATTATGAGTGTGTGGGAGTTGCAAGAGTATCATAAGTAGTGAGAAAAATGAATAACTGATAGGATTGATTTATAGATTGTGTGGGGCAATTGTATTAAATGGTATAGCCATTTTCTCATCTTCCTACATTTTTTTGCCCATTATTTTCCTACGACTCTTTTTTCCCAACAAGTTATTCCCTACCTTTTGTGTATGAAAGACTATAGTACATTTTATTCTAACTTTATGATTTGAGTTAGGTTATTTTAATTGTATAATATTCCTTTTCAATCCCCTATTTTACACCATTAGGGTTAGGTCGAGGGAATTGATGTTCAAACTCAAGCCTACCTAATGCTTGCCTATAGTTAAAATTGAATGTTAAGTTTGTAATTATCTTATAATTATTGTTCCTTCTATATATTATTGATTTTTCTATTTCCATGATTCTATCTTAGGTGGAATTGTTGTTCCTTGGTGACTACTAATTTTTGGTGTGGTCTCAGTTTATTGAATTTTCATGTTGGGATATGGGCACAAAATGTTTGGTTAGTGGTTTCTTGTTGGTTTTTGCCATTTGCGATATCCTTTTCATGTTTGTGGAAGTTTGCAAAGGGATTATGGGATTACAGTGTATCATAAATGATTTTTAAAAACATTATACCTTTAAAGAAGTTAATTCTTGTTCTCCTTGAATCCATGCATCTATAACTACTTCACTATCGGTACTATTATTGTCACTATCGAGTTTAATTTCTCTAAAGTTGTTGGGGTCTTCTTTTTCTTCTATGATAGGTATTTTTGAGATAGAATAGAGAATTCATGGATCTTCCTCTTCTATTTCTTGTTAAATTTCTTCTACATAAGTTTTATCTTCTCTTTCTCCTAGTGGAATATGTACTATCTTATTGTCATCCACCAGATATCTCTTCCTTTCTTGAGTCTACTAGCCCATTAGAATTGACAAACCATCTCAATCATAGCAATGCTCAAAAATTACTAAAGGGTTCCTTCATCTCAAGGACCTCAAAATCTATAATTTGTTTAAGTCCTTTGATACTTGCTTTCACATTCTTCCATGTTCCTAAAGTCTCCATGCCAAAGCTATCTACCAAACTGATATTCATTGGTGTTCTAACTAACTTGGGTCTACCCAACCTCTCCCAAGTTATTGCCAGAATAAGATTCAAATTTGCACCTAAATCTGCCATGACATGTTTGACTTTGTTTTGATTATGATAAATTGAAAAGGGCACAAACCCATTACAAAAAAACCACAAAGGCTCAGCAGAAGGGTCTCACAAGCGGTGAGACAACTTAAAAACTAAAAACTAAAATAAAAGAGAAAAACAATAAAAAACACAAAAAAGGCATAAGACTAGCCAGCGACCACCACACATAGAACCAATAATTGATCTCCAAGAAGATGGAGACCCTTAATAGCCTGTCATTCCTTAGAGAGAAACTATATTTTTTCTTCAAAGGAAAGAGTATTTTGGCTCTTTTTTCCAATATTATCCTTGGCATTAGGAGACACACTCTCCACATTCTTTCCCTTTTTCCTAGAACTAGACTAAGGGGCCTCCTATTGTTCATCCCTAGCACGCTTGGATTGGCAACTTTTCAACTCCTATTGAAACACTTGAATGGCAATCGTAGTGTTTAACCATTTCCTTGCTATACTCAATGATATCCTACAAACTAAGGAGGATTTTATCTTGGTTGTTGTGAATATTAGCAACCTCATTCCTTAATCTCGTACTCTCGTTAGTAGTCCCGATTATAGTTTTGTTTTTCGCGACCTCTTTTTCAAGGTTGGACTAGTTATCAAAAGTATTGGTCATACCTCTCAGAAAATCCCAATGGTTTATATCTTCCACTCTACCTAGCCAATCCATGGACTTGTTGAGCATGAAAGACTTTAAGTTTTAGATTATATTCTTCATTGTTATTAGCTGAGAAAGTAACCACTTGAGAATATCATTTTGGATGTTGGTGGCTTTGCATATTTCATCCAAATTCCCTCTTGGGGGAGCACATTTCTTACAAACATTTGATGTTTCTAAAGAAGTAGTCCTAAGACCCTATAGTCTAGTCAATATCCTACTTAGGGGAGGATGGGGGACTAGCAAAAAAGGTATATATAGGAGATTTGGGAGGGGCATATTCAAGGGAATCATTTAGCATCAAGGACCATGTGGATCTAAAATTATCATCAAAAATAGAAATTTGGGGAGCTCCACAAAAGACACTTTTTCTTACCAAATAGGGTGGGCTCCTCAGACACAGGGGATTAGACCCAGTGATTCTAGGTTGATGTTGAGGGGTAGACAAGGTAGTAGAGGTAAGGGTGATGGGATTTCCCTATATGATCTTAGTGGAACTTTTGTGAACAAGGTTAGGGTTTATCACCCATAGGAAAGAAGATATGGCCAAGGAAAGCACTAAATTGTACCAATAAATATTGTAAATCAGGCCCTGATGGAGAGGCAAAGGATTCCCATTATCCCAAACCACTTTAACAAATTTCTTCAAGGAGTGAATATTGAAAGTGAAGTTCATTTTGATATTATGGAAAAAATTATTTAACATTTAAAAATATAGGCATGAAATATTTTAAAGTGACCATCCAATATTATATACCTCATTAAAATACCAATAATCCTCTTCCAAAAACTCAACAAGTCTTCTCTATTGTATCCATTTTGCAATCTATTCACCTTCTCACTTTTCTTTAGGAATTTCTTCATGTCTCTTTGGTAGTTCCCTTTAGACTTTTGGGGGGGTATTAACACCTTCCATAGGAAGGTCATTAGTCACCAATATGAGCTCCAAAAAAACCTCAAATGAGAGTCCTCTAACCTCAACGAGACCATCCTTCTGAGAATTATAAAATTCTACATAAAGATTAGGGCCATACCCTTCATGGCCTCAATGTAGGAAGAGAGTTTGCCTTTATGCAGAATAGACCATAATTCAAGGTTTTTTCTCAGTGTGTCACATGAATTGGGCTACTCCTAAACTAGGTCCCCTCCCATATTGACAAATAAGATAGCAATAGAATAATGATTAAGACCCAATTTTAGATTACTCCAAAAGCAAGTAGAAATCATAGACGAGGCAAGATTAATATAAGGAGATTGAATGCGTAGCAATTATTATCCTTTAAGTAACTAGGATGATACATGTTGCCATTATGATCTTAAGGTCTAGATATAATTTATTCCCTACCATGTTGTGCAATCATTTCATGAATGATTAAATTTATCAAGTGCTTTAGGATCATAAGGATGTCATCCAAAACTTTAATGTTGTTAAAAAAGGCTCCTAGATTTATCATGTCATTCACAACCATATTCCCTTCTCAATAAATGTGCCTTATCTAGCATTGTCATATTCTTATCATGTTAATGCATGCAAAATCAATGAGATCTCATAGAAACTAGCAAGGCGAGGCATCACCCTTTATTATCATGATGGTATTCCTAAAATCCCCTTCTTTAGCTAAATTGGTGAAGCCTCTATTATTAGCCAATTGAATCCAATGAAAGGTAGTAGGCAAGTATCATTCTACCTCTATGATCTCGTAGGATTCCACCCCCTCTCATGTGACTTGGGTTCCCTTTGGCTAAACAAACAAAGTAAGTTTAATCTAGCTTGGGTCAGGGGGTTCGACACATTTGGCTTTGTTATTATTAAGGTGTGCAATAATTAAAAGAGGACCATTCTTCTAGTTTTGGTATTTTGTAAGTTGATGGCTTGTTATTTTTGTTTGTTCCAATATTTCCCCAGCTATTTTAATTTGACTAGGAGGTCCTTTTGATGAGCCAAAGAGGCTAAATGCTTCAGATCCCATAAAAATTTATAAATGGTAGCCTAGAGCTTAATTAGTTGAAAACCATCCATGTCAAAAATGTAACCATTGCATTAATGAAATTGCATTCCTTATCCTTTGCTTGAAGTACATTTGAATTCATGCTATTAAGATGAAAAATGGTTTCTGGGTAGGAAGAATGCTTTTGGAGTAGTGGCATCAAATTTTGTTATTAATGGTACTCTAAGTAGTGCAAGGGAATTGGAGTGAATAGTGCAAGACATTGGGGTTTTAATGTTTTAGAGATCAAGGGTTGGGGATACCTCATCAACTATATAATTGTCAAGGAGTTAGGGTTCACAAGTCTAGGATGATAAGGAATTCATCCCTTTAGGCATGCGAACATAAGAATGGGTCCAAACTCATGATCTTGTTAAGGTAATATATTATGAGATGTTAGGAAAAGCGTGGTATCTTGATAGGGACAAAATAACAAGGTGAAGTTGGGTGGTGTAGTGTTGTAAATTATCATCATATAGACATGTAAAAATGATAGGTAACACATATCACACACCCTAAACAACATTTTTCCCTTATTGACATCACTTTCATTATCACTATTGTATTTCATCTCATTAACATCATTAATCCCCTTTTTAAACATTATTTACATCATTAACCCTATTTTCCTCTATTAATTGAATAATCTTTAATTATTTAATTAATTCACTCTATCGTCACCTAATCTAACTTTATTCCTTCTAATTAATTAAATAAACATCAATTATTTAATTATGTCACTAATATACCCTATTCATCTAAAACAATTAAATTGTCGTCATTAATAATTTAATTAAATCACTTTCCTCACTCTAAACTTGAATAATTAAATCAATTATTCAAAATCATTCAACAAGGTCAACAAACAAATACATCTTTATTTTTTAAAGTCAAAAGCAAACTTGCACGTTCATCTCAAGAACAAGGTAACAATGCAATCTACCAAAGAACAAGGTTTAGATAACTAGAGAGGACCTACCATGAAGGCCAAAGGCAATGATAATTATATCAAAGGATAATTCACAAGTTGAGTGGCCTAAAGGTTCAATTTGGAAGCATTTACAATCACTTTTAGGCTTGTTAAGGAGCCTACATGGATGTGACTAGAGTTAGGTGAAGTTTGGAGCCATAATCAAGCAATTTGGGGTAGTTTTGAGCCCTTAAAAAGAAGGTTTCTTCACTCTGCACAACCAAGGAGCCTATTTCCATGTAAATTGTTGAAAACAACTCACACAATCAATATGCAAACTCAAAATTTTCCTTGAAGACAACTCTAGTCATTGAAGAGGTGGCTTTTCATTAAAACCAGTGACCCAATTCTAGTTGGGGTTGGTTCTTTTTGTTCTTATTTTTGTTGTATGCAAGAAGAGAAAGGGATTGTAACTTAGTTTTGAGAGATATTTTTTAATATAGAACAACATGTTCATGTATTTTTTGAAGTATTTTCTAATTTTTAACTATGAAACTCCTATTATTTTAATAAAAGCAACATATTTTTCCTTCTCCAATTCATGTGTTGAATGTATTTGTATATGATTTGCTCTAATTTTTGTGATTATCACTACAAAATCCTTGAATTATGTCTCATTATAAGAAAATTTCATATAGGAATACACAAATATCATATAGGTCATAGATTGTGTTAAATCTTTCAACAATTATAGTTGTGAAAATGTTTAGTTTTCCTTTGAAACACTTGAAATACAACCTTATTATGAAACACTGTTGTGTGATCTTGTGAAGACTGAGTTGTGTGTAGAGTAAAATTAATTTTTTGAGAGAGATTGTGAGTTAAAACAATAGATACAAGTCTTTTAAATTTTTGGTGCATCACCTCCTAAGATAGAATCTTTTCAATTTTAGTCTTATCCCTTTTCCTTATCAATTAGTAGTTTATAGGAGGTTCATCAAGGGAACCAACCCTCTTTGGAGGTTCATGTTCACCATAATAAACCCACTACTTAAAGGCGATCCCATGTTTCACAAGATAGCTAAGTTTAATACTTAGTCGAGGTGTAATCCTCGTGACAATAGACACAATGCCACTTCTTAAAAGTTATAACACCATATCAAAGAGGGGAATATAGACACCTAAAATATGAACTTACCCTAACCACACCTAATTTTAGCCTATCTGAAGCCATTAATTAAATAAATATTAATTAATTAGTTTATCATTCACCTTTATCCCTCACTTTAATTAAATAAATATTGATTATTTATTTAATTACTTTATCCATCACCTTTATTCCACCTTGTCCTATCCAATTAATTAAATTTATTTAATTATTTTATCCTTTACTCTTATCCCAAAACCCTCCAACTAGATTTATTAATCCCTACCACATTTTCCTCTAATATTTAATTTCACTTTATCCCTCAATCCTTGTTCATTTAATCTTAGCCATTAGATTCATCCACGTGGATCACAATATAAACTTTCCATCATGCGACAAGTGTCCCTCTCACATGACTAACTAACACCTTATATAGAATCATTTAATCTAGACACTTTCCAAAATTCAAACTAACTTTTCATATCATTTCCAAAAGTCAAACTAACTTTTCATATCATCCATCCATTTCATATACATCTCAACCATTCACATAAGGATTTTCCCTCATTAAATCATAAATCTAGCCCTTATCCCTCATGTGCCACTTGTCACATAAATACAAATTTAATCCAAACCATAATCCTCATTCAATCCTAGCCATCCATTAGCCAATCCATCTTTCCCTTGATTTCCCTCATAAAAGTTCTATAAATTTGAGGCCTCTCACCCTCATTGGATATCTCTTCTCATGCTATTGTTATGTTGCTACATTTTGTATCTACTTCTTCTATAGCATATCTAATCTTCAATTATCTTACCCTCATGATATTCATTTGATCTATCATCATATAAATCATATCATCATGTTGTTGGTTTAATAGCAACCAAATTCCTCCATCAACACATCAAAAGAGAAAATCAAATAGAGCTAGGGTGCTCTCTACTTCAAGTTCTATCTAAGGAGAAATAAGGGTTCTAGGTGAAGGTATTATGTGTGTATTGTATTATCTTTTATTTTATTTACCTTCATTATTTTTCTTTTCTTCACCTTTCATCTATTTTGTTGGATCCATATTTTGACAATGTCCAAATTATGCTTGAATCCTAGCCCCTTGTGCATTTTGGCCTTGTCATGCCCATCATAGATAACTAATATAAGATGATTCATAAAGGGATTTCTTTGGCCAATGTTTTCATACGTGTTGTTATCCCTCATTCCCCATGTGATTTTGTGTGTTGGTTATTGTTGGGTTCCAAATTTCTAAGAATAGTGTCTTTTCTAGTCATTTATCTAAGTATTTATAGGTTGTTGAAGTTGCAAAGTTTCTCTTCCATTTATGCTTTTCCACCAAAGTCTAACTTCCCTTTGTCCCTATTGGATCACCATACTTCCCCTTATTGGCATACCATTCCACCCATGTCTAACTTTCCCTTTATCTTTATAAGGTTATCAAACTTAACTATTGCCACATGCATTTTTTCTTTATCCTTGTCCCTTTTCCTCATTGAGCCATCAAGATTCCTCTTCTTGACAAGTTTCATTTTTGACATTTGATTCTCCAAATCCCAACATTTTTCCTTGAGTTCTTACTTCTACCAAAGTATTAGGATTACACTTACTTGGGTACCCAATAAAGTTGATCATTGATACCCAATTCCTTTGGAATTTGGACCATAATATAGGCTCTAAGTTCCTTCCCCACCATGGTTCTTGGGGTTACCCTCACCTTTTTCCATGTTTTAAAGTTACTCATGATATTGAAACCTTAAAACAAATTCTTATTTCCTCAAAGTTCAAACTTTTGAGAGAACCCAAAACTTTGGCACCAAGTTCTTGGTGCCAAGTCTACCCTAAACTTTGATCTATATCATGATTTCCTTCCAACCCTTAGACATTAATACCTTGGCCCCTTGTACATTATATTCTCAAGGAATCCTTTCATCCCTTCCTCATATCCAAAGTTCTATTGCCACTCTTTTACTTGATAGTCTATCAAATGATCAATTTAAATCTAGAACACTCAAGACACATTTTTCACCTACCAATACCATGGATCACCCATTGCTTCATTAATGTTGGATTTGAATTTACAACTACCAAATTACTTGTTTTTTTCTATAAAATTCATTATTTATTCTAATGGGTCAATTTAATATATAGATGTAATTGAAAGGAGCAAGGGAAACTATGGAACCATGAATGTGTTTGGTGGGTGTTCAAATACCTATATTGACCTACGATTGATCTTTGTCACTTATTTTTAAATCAATATAGATCTAGGGGAATCTTGAATGTCACATCCAATTATTTTTATGACCCACACATGCAAAGTAATGATTTATTGATCTTCCTTGACTCTCACAAGTAGTTGGATTCCAAAAATGTGAAGATCAATGAATACTAGTTTGCCTCCAATTCTACCAATCAATTATTTTTACTCTCCATGTGACTACATGTTGAAAGAACTTCTAGGGTTTCAAACCTTACAAATTTGAACACCATTAGAGTAGTAGATTTTTATAAATCACAAGGAAATTTGTATTATAAATGAATGTATCCATAGTTCCATTTGTATATATTTTTTGGGAAGTTATAGCATAGGGTTTCCCCTCACCACATTTGTTGGTGTGATTGTAATCGAAGATTAGATGAATGAGATAACATTATTAGTTGTTACAATATTTTGTAATAGTATTTTTTATTTCATGCACATTTCTACAATTAGGATGGATAACTAAGAATGATTAGTTTTTTTAAATTATTATTATTTTTATATATGTATGCACAACTCATGTTCCTTTTGATTTTGATTTGTTGCTCTTAATGGTGTATTTGGACTCTGTGTGTTAGACACAAAACATATTGAGAAAGGGGTGAATAATTATTTAATACCTTTTACTTTAAACCACCATGTATTCAGAAGACTATGAAAGCATAATAATTGGTAATGCAAGAAATGAACACATCCACACAAGAGAACACCATATTTACATGGAAACCCGTAAGGGAAAAACCACAAGCTCTAAACCTAGCTTCACAAAATAATATAGAACTTACAATTATCTTATAGGCATCAACCCACAAGAATTACAACCTTAAAAAGAGACACCAATCCCCTTGAAATCTGATTTGTAGGAACCAACCTACATGAGACACAAATCCCTTATGACTGAGCACAACATAGTCACTGAGAAACAACTTAGATTAAGAGGCTTCAACCTCACATTAAAGGACATATAAATATTCTTTCACATAACTTACTCTATATTAAGAAGTGAACACATCATTTGATGGTATCTCATTTTTTCTTGAAACATATTTGACTTCTCTTCTCTGCTTAGACACGATGTTATATATATTTTGCACACTCCATCATCCATAATTCACACATATTTTCATAAAAATGATTTAAAATATATATCAATTCCATCATATGAATAACATCTCATGTTGGCCTAGAACCCTTTTACATCATCCACAATTACCAATGTTAGCCAAGGATAAACCTCAATTCAAAATGATATGAAACATGTAGTTAGCTCATCCCCAAATCAAATGAGTTACCACTAGCGTAAGATGATATCATGCGCTTACTTCCATGATCTTAACTAGTCCTATTTTATCTTCACATGCTTCCTCCAGCTGGAACACACTTCCCTTCTTTGGTGCAACCACTTAGACATTATTCATAGTCAACCAACAAACACAAACATCACTTTGTCACTTCTAACTTGCTGCTCTATAATTCAAACCCACTGAAACTAGAGAATAGGATACTTCATGAGTAGTCTTACTTAACTTCCAAACCACATGCCATCAAAATTAATGTAGCACCAAAAATAATGAACGTTTAGTACAATACAAATTTTTCACTTTTGAATAGTAAACCTTAGAATACTATTGCAAACACTTCCAAACTTCCATAGAGGTGGTAAAAAAATAGGAACCACCAATACTATATGTATCCTAACTTCCCATGTTTTCATTTTTCAATAATGAAAACATTAACATTCTGCAACAACTACAACATACACAACTGGTATATGACATCAATGTTAGACACACCACTTTGACATCAATCACACCATTTTGACATCAATGACAACACTATATTCAACACTGTGACCCTATGAAATAAGCATCAATCCTAGAAGTTATGATCTACCATACACATAAACACATATATTAGGAGTAGGAATTAAATATGTATGTTGTTCATGATTTAGTGCTATAAACCAACATACTATATAAAGCAAACTTCGAGCAACTAAATCATTAGAGAATTATGTCCAATATGTTTGCACCTCATTGTTACCTAATTAATGCTAAATGAGATTATCTTAAGGGATTTTAATATTTTTTTATCTACTGGTTCATGTGCCATGCATTATATCAACTTAATAGAGGCAATACACAACTAGTTTGTCTTGACCTAGTGATAAATATAGGGGTTGAGTGTGTTGAAGAATACTAAGATCAAAGAGATAAAATTGATAAACTTCCTCAAGTGAAATGATAACAAAAATAAGTTAAGTTAGGAAGGTAGGACTGAACAACTGACTAACCCTCCAAATGCGCAACACTTGTGAGCTCACTTGACAAGTGCATGAGAAAGTGGTAAGTATGCATGTAATAGGCATCTCAAGTGATGAGGACACATGTCTCAATGCTATGAAGTGAAAAAAAAGTATGAAATAGTCTAAGAAAACTTAAGTTGGGTGTGAATAGGTCAATCCTAGAAAGGTCATATCCTATCTAGATGGATAAAGACACTATTTACACTAACACACCCCTTTAAGTGTAACTAAGGGAGTAATGTATGCAGTAATAATGAGTCCCAACTACTAGGCCATGCTAGGTACCCATGTAAAAAATTCTAATAAAGTAGAGAAAAAAGGGAAAACCCAAAGGGAAATAAAATTCCTCTCTAAAAGAGAAATGATGTAAATACAATGAAATGTACAAGTGAAAAAGATAAGTGATATATGGATAACTCATCATGACCCCCAAAGGACTACTTCTAACACAATGTATAATGAGTATTTCTTCGTAGGAGAGAAAAGAGAGAAGGTCTATGTGACCCCATAGAAAATAAGAAGTGATGAACTCCATGTGAGGAAATGCTTACCCCCAAAAATTATACGAGAAGAGAAACCATGCAGCCTCCACTCAAAATTATGCTTATAGTATTGGTAGATGCTTGACACAAGATGTTGAAGATGAGCCACAATCGTTGAATAATTTTTTTCCCTTGGGAAGAAACAACACCACAAATGTGTGTGTGTGATAAGAGGGATTCATTGCATGTTGGGAATAAGATGCCATTTAATTGCAATCCTAAACATATTTCATGTATCTCCTAAGTCCTTGGAAAGTGTTCCCCGACACTAGGATTAGAAAGAGATTAAATTCAAATGAAATGAACATGTAAATTGACATTTGTAATTAATTCTAAATGATAAGAACATGTAAATTGACATTTTTAATTAATTCTAAATGATAAGAACATGTGGGGACGCCCAAGAAGAGATCCTACAAAATAGGAGCACATGGGGTGCCCACATAGAAGGTGAAACCCACCTTGCTTAAGTTAACTGTTTGGAGAAAAGATAACACTTCACTAATGCATGTAAAGATCCTAGAAGTTAGGGATTGATATTTACATGAGTGGAGTTTAGTTCAGTTCAATTATCTTCAGTTGCATGTAGTTAGTTTCAGTTGAATGCTAGTTGACTTCAGTTGACTTGGAATGTATGACTAATGACTTTAGTTGCATGATAGATAATAGGTGATACATTTAGTTAAGTGGGGATGATCAATCATGCATAATGTTTGCATGAATTGATGGAGAGATATGTTTCAGTTAACAAAGATTGACTTGGACTCACCTTGGGCACCCAAGTTGGCATCTTGGAGTTAACACCTTTTGCATGAGAAGATATTTACAAGGCTGAGTTAAGTAAGCCCATTCTTGGGTGCCAACTTCAAGGATAAGCTTGGAAGATATTTTCTTAACCAATGATCAGTTAGGAGTTTAGTTTGGGGCACCTAAATTGAGGAGACATTGGTTTTGACTTCATGTTACATGATGAAACTCTACTTGCACAAAATAGGCATAGGTTTTTGAGAGGAGCTTCAACTTCTTGTAATTGACAATTCTTTGGAGTTTTCAATGCTCACTATTGTCTATTAATTGCAACAATTTGAAGAGAGTTGGATCAGAGTTTATCATAGGTTGTGAAGAAGAATTATTGAAGGCAAAAAAAGCATCTCAATCAAGGATTGATATAGTGTTATTGTAATCTCATTCAAAGGTTAAATAATACAAGCACTATTGATTCTGGTGGTGGATTTTTTTCCTGAAAGGGTTTCTCCACGTATATGTTGTGTCACTTCTATCTTCTTGTCTCGTTTTTCTACTATCTTTTTCCTACTTTCTACAATTGGTAAAATTGATCTAAATAGATAATCATACATGAAGAATTTGTAACAAATAACACTTAATTAGATCTACAATCTCATAGTTTTACAAGTTTTAAATCTACATAATTACCTCCATTTTCAACATTTGGTATCAAAGCTAACGGTTGGGTAGAGTTTGGGATGCCTTTCTCTTAAAAGTTTGAAGGTTTTTTGGCTATAGTGGGAGCTTTTACTACTGTGTTATTTCTAATTTGTAAAATAATTATGTTACAATGAGTTCTACTTCTCGTTTAGATATTGAAAAATTCAATGGATCTAGTTATGAGATGTGGAAGCTAAAAATGGAGGATCTCCTTGAAGAGAGAGATCAGTGGTTAGTTGTTTGTAATAAGACAAAGTCACCTACAACGATGTCAGATGAGGATTGGGCTAAGCTTGATAAGAAGGCAAGAGGGACCATAAGATTATGTCTTGTTGATGTTCTCTTGAATGTTTCATATGAAACTATCATATATAAACTATGGAAGAGGATAGGTGATATCTATCAAACCAAAAGTCTTACTAATAAGTTGTATATGAAAAGATAGTTGTATTCTTTAAAGATGAAAGATGGTGATTCTATTGCACATCATTTAAATGTTTTTAATTTGATTCTAATTCAGTTAGCATCTGTAGATGTAAAGCTAGAAGATGAAGATAAATGAATTTTGTTACTTTGTTCTTTACCAGAATCTTGGGAAAATCTAATTGTTGCTATCATTGGTAGTGGTGCAGATCCTAAGATGGACAATATAATTCCTACTCTCCTATTAGAGGAGATGAGGAGGAAGTCTAAAATGAGATCCTAAGATGTCTTGTTTGTAAGAGGCAGGCCTAAGGAAAAGGAATCTAAGGCAGACAAGAAAGGAAAGGGTAAGTCTAAAGAACAGTCTAAAACCCCTGGTAAGAGTAAGGTAAAGTGTTGGAATTGTGGGAAACCTAGACGTGTAAAGAAGGATTGTAAGAGCAAGAAAAAGAGTTATGACGCTTCTATAGAGAAATTATTGGATGACAATAATGATGTATTGGTCATTTCATCTAATATTGTTTGTGATAACTCTTGGCTTATTGATTCAGGTTGATCCTATCATATGACTCCCAAGAAGGAGTTGTTCACTAAGTATACTACATATGATGGAGGAAATGTCTTCTTTAGAGATAATATCACAACAAAGGTTGTGGGCAAAGGAGAGGTAAAGTTGTGTTTTAGTGATGGTAGGGTTAAGACCCTTAATGATGTTTTACATATTCCAGGACTTGCTAGAAATATACATTATGTATCTAAGTTCAATGATTCTGGAATGCATGTGACATTTGACAAAGGTGGTTGTAGATTGGTGAAAGGGAATATGGTGGTTGCTAAAGGATCTCAGATTGGGAATTTGTTTAAGCTTAATACCTCCAATTTGAATAAATCAGCCAATGTAACTAAAGCTGAAAATACATGTATGTTGTGGCACCATAGATTGGGCCACATTGGTGAAAAAGGTCTTAGGACCATTCTTAATAAGAAATTGGCTGATGGTATTCTTGATTATAATATTGGCAAAAATAATTTTTGTGAGCATTGTGTGTTTGGAAAGTAATCTGGATCTTCATTTCCTAGTGGAACAAATAAATCTAAAAGATTATTAGAGATCATTCATTCATGTGTAATGGGCCCTGTGGATATTGACTCTATTAGAAAATCTAGATATTATGTCACATTTATTGATGATGTCTCAAGATACACTTGGATCTATTTTATGCATAACAAATCTAATGTGTTTAATAAGTTTAAGGAATTTAAGGCTTTGGTTGAGAAACAATTAGATTATAAGATAAAAGTGTTGAGATCAGATAATGGTGGTGAATATTGTTCTAGGGAATTTGATGATTATTGTAAGCATGCAGGAATTGTGAGACAGAAAACTACTCCATATACACCTCAACAAAATGGAGTAGTAGAAAGGATGAACCGAACCTTAATGGAAAGAGCTAGGAGTATGTTAAGTAGTGCTAAGCTAGATCAGTGCCTTTGGACCGAGGCTGCAAGTACTTCTTGTTATTTAATCAATAGATCCCCTAGTTCATCTATTGAAGATAAAACTCCTTATGAAATGTGGTTAGATAGGAAGTCTAGTGTTGCACATTTAAGGACCTTTGGTTGTGAGGCTTTTGCTCATGTGCCTAATGAAAAATGATGTAAGTTGGATCCAAAAGCACAAAAATGCATATTCATAGGTTATGGTGAAAATGTAAAAGGTTACAAGCTTTGGAATCCTCTAACCCAAAAATTTTATTTATCTAGAGATGTGATTTTTAGGGAATTTAGAGCTTATTCAAGAGAAAAACAACCAAAGTAGAAGGATACTTCTCAAATAGTGCATTTTGAGATAAATACTGAGAAGCAAGAAGATGCACATGTTGAAGAACAATTGGATGGATTGCATGAGGAGAGTTCAAAGAGTTATTTTGAGATAGATGCTCATGATGAGCATATTGAGGAACAAGAAGAACCCCCTTTAAGAAGGTCCACAAGACAATGGAATCCTGTTGATAGGTATAGCCCACTTGATTTCTATTGTATATTTGCTTTGATGAGTACTAATGATGAACCTAGATCTTACACGGAAGCTTTGTCTTTAGATAAGAACAAGATTTGGTCACAAGCTATGCATGAGGAAATGGAATCTTTGGATACTTGTGATACATGGGATCTTGAGAGTTTGCTCAAAGGAAGAAAGGCCATTGGTTGTAAATGGATCTTTAAAAGGAAAATTGGAGCAGATGGTAATATCGAAAGGTACAAGGCTAGATTAGTAGCCAAGGGCTACTCCTAGAGAGAGGGAGTTGACTTTAATGAAATCTTCTCTCTTGTTGCTAAATTAACTTCTATTAGATTATTTGTATCTATTGCTACTGCTTATGATTTTGAGATAGAGGAAATCGATGTGAAAACTATTTTTTTGCTTGGGGATCTTGATGAGGAGATTTATATGAGGCAACTTGATAGTTTTTTTGTAAAAGGAAAAGAAGAATTGGTATGCAGGTTAAGGAGAAATTTATATGGATTGAAACAATCATTGAGAATGTGATACCAGAAGTTTGATGCTTTTGCATTGAAAATTGGTTATGTTAGGAGTGAGGAAGATCACTATGTTTACATAAAAATTATTGATGACCGAATTTTAATTATTATCTTGTATGTTGATGACATGTTGTTTATTGGTAACAACAAGGTAATGATCAAAGAATAAAAAGCACAACTCTCTAACACATTTGAGATGAAAGATCTAGGGGCTACAAAATATATCCTCGGTATGGAGATTAACAGAGATAGAGGGAGATAGAGGTAAAAGAAAGCTTTGCTTAAGTCAAAGCAACTATGTTGATACTATTTTGAAATGGTTTAACATGTAGGAGAGTAAACCAATTAATATTCCTTTACTAGTTGGCACGAAGTTAAGTTTAGAAATGAGTCCTAAATATGATTTTAATTATGAGGAAATGTCTGAAATTCCATATGCTAGTGCAGTTGGTAGTTTAATGTATGCAATGGTTTGTACAAGACTAGATATAGCCCAAGTAGTGGGAGTTCTAAGTAGGTTTATGTCTAACCCTAGGAAATAACATTTGACTTATGTTAAGAGGGTGTTTAGATATTTACAAGGTACTTCTGATAACTATTTGGTTTATCATGGTGCTAATGCTATTGATATTATGCACAGATCATTGGACATACAAGGTTTTGTTGATTCAGATTGGGCAGGAGACCTAGGCAGTTGGAGGTTGACAAGTGGCTATGTGTTTACTTTGTTTGGAGTTGCGGTTAGTTGGACGAGTAAGAGGCAGCCCACGGTTGCTTTGTCCACCACAAAGACTTGGGAAATGTATTGGTTTTAATTGCAATAAATTAAACTTGAATGTGATAGTCAAAGTGCTATTTGTTCAGCCATAAATCCTATGTATCATGCTCGTACTAAGCATGTGTGTGAAATGGTTGAGAGTGGGAGGGTATTGATTGAGAAAGTTGACACTTTGATCAATGATGTAGATTATCTTACGAAACCAATTCCTACAAATAAGTTCTCTTGGTGCAGGAAGGCATTGGCCTTAAGTCCTGTACTTGATTTATAATAATGATTCCTTGTTTAGAATAATTACAATGTATAATGTCAAGTGGGAGAATGTTGGAAATAGGATGCCATTTAATTGCAATCCTAAACATATTTCATGTATCTCCTAAGTCCTTGGAAAGTTTTCCCCAACACTAGGATTAAAAAGAGATTAAATTCAAATGAAATGAACATGTAAATTGACATTTGTAATTAATTCTAAATGATAGGAACATGTGGGGACACCCAAGAAGAGCTCCTACAAAATAGGAGCACATGGGGTGCCCACATGGAAGGTGGAACCCATCTTGCTTAAGTTAACTATTTGGAGAAAAGATAACACTTCAGTAATGCATGTAAAGATCCTAGAAGTTAGGGATTGATATTTACATGAGTGGAGTTCAGTTTAGTTCAATATCAGTTCAGTTCAGTTCAGTTCAGTTCAGTTCAGTTCAATTAAGTTCAGTTCAGTTCAATTAAGTTCAGTTCAGTTATGGTTTAGTTATCTTTAGTTGCATGTAGTTAGTTTCAGTTGAATGCTAGTTGACTTTAGTTGACTTGGAATGCATGACTAATGACTTCAGTTGCATGAAAAATAATAGGTGATACATTCAGTTAAGTGGGGATGATCAATCATGCATAATGTTTGCATGAATTGATGGAGAGATATGTTTTAGTTAACAAAGGTTGACTTGGACCCATCTTGGGCACCCAAGTTGGCATCTCAGAGTTAACACCTTTTGCATGAGAAGATATTTACAAGGATGAGTTAAGTGGGCCCATTCTTGGGTGCCAACTTTGAGGAGAAGCTTGCAAGATATTTTCTTGACCAACGATCAGTTAGGAGTTCAATTTGGTGCACCTAAATTGAGACATTGGTTTTGAATTCATGTTACATGATGAAACTCTAATTGCACAAAATAGACGTAGGTTTTTGAGAGGAGCTTCAACCTCTTGTAATTGACAATTCTTTGGAGTTTTTAATGCTCATTATTGTCTATTAATTGTAGCAAGTTGAAGAGAGTTGGATCAGAGTTTATTGCAGGTTGTGAAGAAGAATTGTTGAAGGCAAAAAAACATCTCAATCAAGGATTGGTAGAGTGTTATTGTAATCTCATTCAAAGGTTAAATAATACAAGCACTATTGATTTTGGTGGTGGAGTTTTTTCCCGAAAGGGTTTCTCCACGTATATGTTGTGTCACTTCTATCTTCTTGTCTCATTCTTCTACAATCTTCTGTCTACTTTCTATAATTGGTAAAATTGATCTAAACAGATAATCATACACAAAGAATTTGTAACAAAGAACACTTAATTAGATCTACAATCTCATAGTTTTACAAGTTTTAAAGCTACATAATTACCTCCATTTTCAACACTGCATGCGGGTCTCTTTGTTCTCAAGAGATCACCAAGGAACGAACTTCCCTTATCCACCTTAGCATAAACATAATGAAGAAATTATAAAAGAGATGTACATAGGATAACTTTCAAAGACTACTTCAGATCCTGAGAGAGTGAAACTTCTAGATTTCTACCTTCGACAAAGGAGCTCTCAGCCAAAGGATGATAGCATAGATTTAGGACACCACTGCGACGCACTGTCATCCAAATGACACGTTGGCATCCTTAGCAATAGAAAGATCAGGAGCTTAAGCGGGAAAAATAAGGTCTCACTTTCTAACTCAAATCTAAGGTCTTCTGAACAAAATAATCACACAGAGAATAGAAACTCCAAGAAAAGCACAAGGACAACTTGGAGAAAACTTACCCTCAAGCGAACGTTCGAGTCTTCACTCAAAGCTCTACTTTTCAACCTACACACAAAAGAACTAGGGGAAAATGTTGGGGTTGTATAGGGTTCTGCCTCATTCAGACCCTCGTTTTGGTGTGCCCACCTCCATGGACAACCAGATAGGAAATGAGTGTAATCGAAATGGATAAAGCTTGTGGTGAAAGCAAAACTTGCTTTAGGAGTAGAACCCACACCACTAAGTAGTAAATGATTAAATAAGTAGAAACAAGTGAGAGAGGGAGCATTACCCATGGTCCTAGATCCTCTCTGGAGCACACAGGCACATTATTGAATGCTTGTTTGAGAGTTGTAGTTGTTGGAGGGACCTTAGTCTGGTAGAGCTTCGCTTGTGGAAGTGTTGCTTGTCAAGGATGAGAGAAATCTAAGATTGAAGTTGAAGAGAACTCGAGTGAAATGAAGTTGGACCCCAAAATGAGAGCAAATGAGGGGTTTTTTGCATGCAAGGGCAGCAAAGAGCCATTACACCTAAAATCCTGACTACCAAGACATGTGTCAAGAGTCAAGATTCGAGATTCCTTATTTTAGACTCAGAAAATTGATAGGATGATAGCACGCCATGTAGACATTCGCGTGTTGTGTAGGCTTCCAAGGCATCAATTTTTGGGAAATGTGTCGTTAGGCTTCTGTTGCTTTGCCACTAGTCCACATGGAGCTAGAATTATGAAATTTTGACCCATGGGATTTTTGTCATTATTGCGCTTTGGCATCATAGGAAAAGTGCTAAAATGTGGAATTGCCCCTAGGTGCAATTTTGTGACATTACATTTTTCCCCCACTTTAGTGGGATTGATTTTGGACAAAAAAATCAGCCACACTAAAATAGAGAAGAAAATTTTACCCTAACTTGAAATTTTACAAATTTGTGTGCCAAGAAAAGAGGTGCCTCAGAGTTCACTGAGGTTGAGCTAGCCGGTACCAGAGGTGCCCCCAGCAACTGAGCTCAACAATCAGTGTGAAACTGGTTGTGAAAATATGCACAAGATTGTAATTTGCAAAACCCAAATTTAATTAAGTTTCAAAAAATTGGAAAAAGCTACAACGACAAGAAGAATGGTCAAGAAAAATTTGATGATTTAGAGGAAAAATATGGTAAAGAGGTGACTATATGCCCCCTCCTAAGTTTTCCCCCAGCTAGGTGGGGTAAATTCAGGAGAAACTGGGGAGCCACAAACTCTAGGAAAAATGGGCCCTGGGGGGCCTATATATACCTAGGTGGGCCCCTAAAAGGGTCATTTTCAGTATTCATTGTGAGGAAATTGTTGACTTTTGTGAGAGAAAAGTTAGCAAAATGTCGAGCAGGAGAGAGTACGAGGTGCCGAGATTGGAGCAACTGAGAGAGGACATCGTCGAGGGCTATGAGGTGGACCAGGTAGGTCTTAAAACCTCATTTTTTGTGAATTTTAGCATGTTTTAGACAAATTTTTCCACTTCAAGTTGTGTAGGGGTCTTTTTTTGGCATTTCCATCTAAAAAATGCAATGTCGTCTAGCTTTTACGTTGGTGTCCCGTCTCTGCATTGTTGCCCCAAGGATGCACTGGCATCTTTGGGGTGTCAATGGAAGACCGAGACATGTGCGCATCACACAAACATTTGCATGGCGCGCAAAAGTCCTTAATACATTTTTTGCTTTCAAATTTAAAATCCCATGTTCTAACTTAAAAGTTTTTCACTTCTTGCAGGACTATCTTGAGATTCAGGAGCATACAGGTTAGTTCGTGAGTAGAGGGACTGCCTCAGTGATGATGAGGTCACACATCTACAGTAGGTTGGTCTTTGGCATGTATTCACTATGCCAGAGATGCACTATCATGAGTGGATGCTAACAACCCTAATGGAGTGGTCGGATGCCACCACATCATCCTTCCAGTTTCCTACTGGAGAGATGAGGATCACATTAGAAGATGTTTATTGGATTCTTGGACTGCCCATTCGCGAATGATGAGTGGCCATCGACGATACCCGGTTAGTGTAGGAGCGGTTAGAGGGTGTCCTTTACTGCTCGAGGTGGATGGATGGTGGTGATGGCACATGTCACATCTATACACACTGGTACAACCAAGCGCGAACCACTGCTCCCCTACTACATTGAGTGATGGTTGTGACTGTGGCCTTTTAGGTTACAATAGATGGGAAAGGCTCTCACCTACACAGGGGATTTTCCATACTATTCGTGAGATGGTCAAGCATTGGATAGTCTTTACCTGGGGGTGCAGCATGTTGGCGCACTTATACCAGGAGCTGGGGTGGTACGTGCATTACGAGTACTACAACCTCACATGTACATTGCTATAGGTGTGGGATTTTATCTACATCATGTGCACGAGGTTAGTTGGTTTCCCCCAATAGCGACCATACCATGTCCCCATGGCCCATTGGTATGAGGTCACAAGATAGTGGAGACATGGAGATCTACAGTTTTGGAGGTTATTGTTTGATACTCTTGTACTAGATAGGGTCAGATGGAGACCCTATTGATTTTTCAAGTGGGTAGACAATAGCAGGTACTTGAGGAACCTACAACGAGACTATTTTCTTGTAGGTTGCCATGACCACATTATGATGCCCTATTATTGTAGTCGGATCATGAGACAACATGGCCATGTACAGACTATCCCTCCTGATGTGCCCACATATGCACAGGCTTTCAAGAGTGCTGTGAGACCCAGGGACATCCCCTGTCCCTCCATCATAGATTTTTTTCCCTCAGATGATGATGAGCCCGACCAAGATTTGTCATCAATAGCGCAAATAGATAACATCGACATAGTTGCAAATTTTAGAGCATGGTGGGACAAGTCCTCACCCAGTGTTCTTAGAGGATGCCCCAAGAGGGGATCTCGACCCATAGGGAGACATGCCACCACCGACACCACAAGATAGGTGAAGAGGGCGAGGAGGTAGAGGGTAGTAGGGCGAGGAGGAGGAGCAGTGGCCAATAGCATCGTGGAGGCCAAGGCAGTGGCAAAGGAGGTCAGACCCTCCACCAACTACCCATGTCTCATCGGTGTTGCCAACACCTACTGTCACAACAACGATGACCCTAGTAGCACCAGGAGTGGCTACCGATATTGGCGGCCCATGTCCTAGTGTTGCTCCTCACCCTGACCCTACTTGGAAGCCAGATGATCTAGGTATACAGAGCATGTTTTTTTATATTTCAGTACTTTTAGTCTTCTTTGTTTATTATTACATAGATATGCCATGTGATACTGATCACATTCTTTCTTTTTGTGTTTGCAGGCGATGCATAAGGATGGACTAGGTTGATGGCCTAGTGCATATCAGAGGTGGCCCCTAACTTTCCTATCCAAGGGACAATTCTCGAGGCATACCGACCAGTTTCCACAGGGTGACATGCCCATCTATTCAAGCCGATAGTGTGTCTAAGGACTGCTTGCGAGGAGTGGGGAGCAGAGATCATGCAATTGATTGTAGAGGCAACCGCACTTTGGGGGTAGCGTGACTAGCTGTCAGGGGAGCTACAGATCACTATCGCAGAGCGAGACGCAGTAGAGTCGAGGGATGATGTTACTGAGTAGGCATGTGACACCCTATAGAGCCACTTCGATAACCTCATGGGACAATCGACAACTGTGATCCTAGCAAATGTTCAACAGCTACAATAGGAGATGATGCAAGCATGAATGACCATATGCTCCTTGCAGGGGGTGATCAGAGGGATGTGTGTACCCTTTTCTATGTCACACACACATTGATCTAGATCCATGCCCACTGTGTAGCCCCTCCCTAGACCACAACAACAACAGCCAGAGCCGGAGGGCTCCAGGAGACACGCGCCACAACCATATGGACCTCTTATTTTGTACATCAATTTTGTAGCTGGATATATATACATTCTGTAGATCATTATGTATAGTCATTGACACATATATTTAATAGCTACTCATTTTTTGACGATAGTGGCTTGATACATGTATGTGACATTTGATATATATATATATATATATATGAGATACTGGTTTTGATATCATGGCATTGTGTACTTTGATGTGTATGCTCCTTTATTTTCATGTATGTTGATGCTATGGATGTTATATGTTTATATGGATGTATGTTTACATTAGATGCTATCATAATTTAATAAACACACATGAATTTATGTTAATTAAATACAATGATGATCTAATTGCCTTAAAAGATGTAATGTAATGCATGGATACATAGCATAGCAAGACACATGTATGTAGATTTCTCTCTCACACACACATGGTTACATCATAACACAAAACAAAAAAAAATCATAATGTGTTAGTGAATAATGTCAACATATGCAGTGCTACTACCCTTAAAGAGTGAACACCACACATATAACACATCAGACAGTATGCATAGTATTGATGAAGATGCATCACATTAATGAGATCTTTGAGAGGCATTCCATCCATAGATGATAATCCATAGGCACTCGAACCATAAACAAAGACAACAATGTAAGGGCCTAACCAGTTAGGACTGAATTTCCCTCTTTGATCAAGTGACACGTTTACATATCTCTGATTCTCATAAAGAACTAGGTCTCCCAACTTAAAAGTTATAGGAAGCACACTTTGATTATACTATCTTGATAATGATCATTGATAAGCTTTAAGATGATCAAGGGTATGTAATCAGCGCTCATCGAGCATCTCTAGCTGATGCAAACGATTAGCTCGATAAGTTCGTCATCAATTAACCCTTTAAGGGAAACCTGCAAAGATGAAATCTCCAACTCTAAAGGCATGATAGCTTTGGCACCATACACAAGGTTGTGAGGCACTGTTCTCATTGCCATACAGACACTCACGCGATAGGCCCACAAAGTGTACATTAACTGAATATGCCAATCCTTACCATGTTTGTTAACTATTTTACGAAGTATAAGCTCAACAGTCTTAGTAGACGCTTCTGCTTGACCATTAGATTGAGGATAATAAGGTGTAGAAAATCTATGTTGAATGTGGAACTTTTCTAGGAATTGCTTCGCTTCCTTGTTCTTGAATGGCGTACCATTTCCAGAAACAAGTGTAGCAGGCAATCCAAAACAAGAAATAATGTTATTCAGAAGAAAACTACAAATATCTTCAGTGTTTGTGGATCGAAGTGGAATGGCTTCAATCCACTTCGTGAAGTAATATGTAGCAGTAATGATAAAGGTATGTCCCTTAGAAGAAGGAGGTGATATTTTTCCAATAATATCCAACCCCCATTTTGTGAATGACCAAGGAGACGTCTAGTTTTGTAACTCTTCTGTAGGTGCATGAATAAGATGACTATGTTGCTGACATTGCGAGCATTTTTTAACAAAATTGAAGGAATCCCATTCCAATGTTTGCCAAAAGTGCCCCATATGCATTAACTTCCTCACCAGGGATTTACCACCAAAGTGTCCACCCCCAAAGCTTGAATGGGATTCTTTATTGGCAAGGGGTATTTCCACTTTAGTGAGACATCGAAGAAGCAAGCCGTTATAAGACTTTGGATAAAGAACATTAGATAAAATAACATAATTGGCTGAAATCTTCCATATACGAGTATGTTTTTTTTCGTTGCATCATCAAGAAAGTTTCCAGTCTTCAGGTAGTTGTAATTATTAGAAAACTATTCCCCTGAGTCTACGTGAGAACACACGAAGACATCAGATTCAGGTAGATCAGAAATAGTTGGGGTCAGAAGGACCTGAACTATGAAGTGGTATTCTTTCGTATCCTCATCCAAAGGTACCAGGGAAGCAACGCTTGCCATGGCATCTGCATGTCTATTCTCCCTCCTAGGGACACTGTCTATTATGAAAGAGAATTGTTTAAGAAAGGACAAAGTGAGGTCTCAATACTGAGACAACTTAATTTGCTTAGCTTGATAGGCTTCCGTAATCTGATTCACAATAAGCTCAGAATCACCCAGTATGCAAAGATGTCTTATTTTTAGTGCAATCGTAACATGCAAGCCAACAATGAGGGATTCATACTCAGCAATGTTATTAGTGCAAGGAAAGTCCAATTGAAAGGAGAGAGGGACCGACTTACCTTCAGGTGACATTAGGACTACACCCACTACGGAGCTAGTCTGACATCTCTACCCATTGAAGTACATTTTCCACTCAAGGTCATAATTGATCAAAAAAATGTTCTCATCAAGAAACAAATCCAAACCTAGGAAGGAGCAAGATGAGGGAGCATTTTCCAATTGATCGAAAACCACTTGAACCTTTACTGACTTTTGAGTAATGAACTTTATATCAAACTCAGAGAGTAACATTACCCATTTTGCTAATCTCCCAGCAAGGTTGGCACTAAAGAACAAATGCTTTAAAAGGTTACTTTTCACGATAACATGTGTTTTAGCATGGAGAAGATAGTACCTTAGGTTCTATGTAGCAAAGACAAGAGCAAGGCATTGCTTCTCCATGGAGGAGTAACGGGTTTCATAATCAACTAGGACACGACTAATGTAGTAGACTACTCTCTCTTTCCCGACATCATCATACTTAGCAAGTAAAGCTGCCAAAGCATATGGAGATGTTGTGAGGTATAGCAAAAAGGGTCTATCTTGCATAGCTGACATCAATACAGGAGGATTGGCCAAGTAGGATTTGATTGACTCAAAAGCTTTTTGGCACTCTTCATCCCATATGAAATGAACATCTTTCTTCAACAAGCGAGTGAAAGGAAGGGTAGGATCAACTAGTTGAGATATGAATCTACGAATTTCTTGAATCTTCCCTTGTAAAGTTTGCAACTCAGTTATATTCCTAGGTGGAGGCATGTTAACAATAGCATCAATATTATTGGTTTCAACTTTAATTCCATGGTGAGAGACTATAAATCCCAAAATTTTGCCTGTATCTACACTGAAGACACGCTTAAGAGGATTGAGTCTCATCTTATAGAGTCGAAGCCTCTCAAAAATAAGATGAAGGTTCTTTACATGATCCTGATGAGTTATAAACTTTTCCAAGATATCATCGACATAATCTTCTAAAATCTTGTGAATGAAATCATGAAATATTAGGGTCATCGCCTGTTGGTAAGTAGCTCTTGCATTCTTTAACCCAAAAGGCATGACCACATAACAGAAATTACCCCAAGGGGTAGTGAAGGTTATCTTGTATTGGTCTTCTAGATTAATATGAATTTGATTGTATCTTGAGAAATCATCCATGAAAGACAACAAGGCATGGCCTACAATCGAATCCACAATCATATATATATTAGGTAATGGAAAATCATCCTTAAGAGAAGCCTTATTAAGATCACAAAAGTCAATGCATATACGAATGCGGCCATTAGGTTTACTGAAAACAACAATATTTGAGATTCAAGGGGAGTAGTCGATCGAACGGATAAAGCCTACTTTCAATAGCTTCTCTATCTTGGTCTTAACCATCAACGCCACCCCAAGATTGATCTTTTGTATTTTTTGCTTAATTGTCTTGGCATTGGGACATAAGATGATATTATGAACCACTATAGACTCATCAATATTGGGAATGTCCTCATATGTCCAAGAAAAGATATAAGGATGAGAATGTAGGAGATCAGAGTGCTCGTCCACTTCTTATGAGGAAATACACTTCCCATTCTTAATTACTTTTTTAGAAGACTTAGGATCCATAGAGATTTTGATAGTGTCCCCTTTTAGGAGGGAACTACGATCTCTAGGATGTGATATTGGAACATCATCATCGACATTGGATAGAGGGTCCTCCTCATCAACACTCAAGGCAGATTCTCCAAAATATGCTCATTCATGCAAGCGATACAAGAATCGTCTTTTGTGATGAAAGGGAGGCAAAGGGGAGAAGGAACCTAAGAACTCCTCAAGTGATTCATCTGAAGAGAAGACATCTAAAGGGACTTTCTTGACTTTCCCCCTATCCTCTATTAACTCAAGATGGACCAAACTCAGTGGTTCAATCAAAATCATATTAACACTCCATAAAGGTTTCTGCTTAGATTGTTCAATAGAGCATCCCAAACCTAGATAGTGCTTTCGTAGCTTAAACTAAATGGGGACTTGGATTCCTTGCTCAATACGCCCTAGGCCTTTCTGACCATAGCCATACCAAGAATCAAGTTGATATCCAAAACCATAGCGAGTCTATAAGACTTCAAGAGGCGGTGGCTCTATATAGAGGGATTCGTTCCACTAGTGAACACCAAATGCATCTACAAGAGCACAATCATCTCCTTTACTTGATTCATAAATATTAACTTCTTTTGCAAGAGAAGGACTACTCTCCTTGGCAGGGGGAGGACTAGTCTCCTGGATAGAATCACAACTCTCCCCTCAACAGGAGCATTGTCCCCTTTTTTATTGAAGATACATTCAAAAATTCTAGACGAGTGGGGCTCGCTTTGTATTCTGCAATGAAGAAATCAGAGAATTCCAAGGACCCCTAATCATTGCCAAATAAAGTGTTTGATTTAGAAGAAGAAACAAACAGGGAGGAATCAAGACTTTTTTCTTTAGGTGATTCGATCTTAACAGAATTTCGAGGACAACCTCCACGAAGGGTATCACTAAGGAACATGCCATAGCATTAACAGTTTAAGACAAAATACAATTCTTAAGAGTGGAGATAATTGAAGCCCAAATAGCAGCTGCCAACTCGCAAAGGTGAATAGCTTTTGAGTCTACTTTAATTGTGACCATCCAATTATTTGCGACAAACTTTAAGGAATGATGTAAAGTAGAAGTTACGACACCCATAGCATGAATCCAGGGTCTTCCTAAAAGAAGATTATAAGGTAAAGGGCCAAGCATCACATAAACGAAAGTAGGTAAGTTAATGGGGCCTAGCTACAAAGGCACTATTATCGTTCCTAGAGCTTGATGGCTGATATTATCGAACCCATGAATGTACAAAGAAGCAACTAGAGAAGATGAATCAATTTTAATCTTAGGTAGTAAGTCAATACCACAAACGTTGAGAGCCGAATTGGTGTCAATGAGAGTAAGCCTGATGCCAATGTTATTAATGTTAATTATAATCATCAAAGGGTTTGCTTGCTTCTACACATCCGGAGGCAGGAGTTCTTGCGGATGGAACGTAATATTTGGTGAATTCACACGAATATGAGCCAACTACACATTAACATCCATAGGCCTAGCGAAGGCAGGCAAGAGGATCTTCTGCAAGGATTCCTAAAGAATCTCCTAATAAATTGGAGCAGTATAAAGCAAATCCCAAAGTGAGATCTTAGCCAGAGTAACATGAAGCTACTTGACAAGATCATAATCACCTGTGCTTTGATCATAGTTTTAGGAGGTGAGGGAAGGCTTGGTTGAGAAGGTGGTAAAGAAGTAGGAACTTGAGTAGGTTGATATGGAGGAACAAAAGGTTGTTGATCCAATTTTTTTTTGTTTCTTCTTGTATTATATGTGTGCCCAACAACATTATAAGAAGTAGAGTCCATAGCCTTTACGAATCTTGAGTATAAATCAGGTGAATCATCTCGATATGAAATTCCATAGATAGAATGATTCTCATTGGAGAAGGGATATCCAGGGTCATGTAAACGATGAGTTTTGTAGGGCTTGGAAGAGCCACATAGACCACTACTACATTTACTAACTCCTCAGCTTGTGGAGAAGAAGTTTGCTTAGAAGATTTATGGATGGGGAAGACGCTTCTAAGAAATCATCTAGAGCATCATCTAACATGTCAAAATATTCCTTAGAGAAAGCACCATTGTAGACATGAAAACACTACAAAAATAGATCCGACATGCTTCATGTCGGGTTCACCAAAATGTGAGATAAGAGGGATTTGTTGCACACAGGTCTCTTCATTCTCAAGAGATCACCAAGGAACACACTACCCTTATCCACCTCAGAATAAACAAAATGAAGAAATCATAAAAGAGATGTACACAAGCTAACTTTCAAAGAAGACTAATTCAAATCCCGAGAGAGTGAAACTTCTAGATTTCTGCCTCCGACAAAGGAGCTCTCGGCCAAAGGATGACATCACAAATTCAGGATGCCAGCATGGTGTGCTGTTGTCCAAATGACGTGCTGACGTCCTGAGCAATAGAAAGCTCAAGAGCTTAGATGAGAAGAATAAGGTATCACTTTCTAACTCAAATCTAAGGTCTTCTAAACATAATAATCACACAGAGAATAGAAAATCTAAGAAAAGCACAAGGAGAACTTGGAGAAAACTTACCCTCAAGTGGACATTCGAGTCTTCACTCAAAGCTTTGCTTCGCAACCTACACACAAAAGAACGAGGGGAAAATGTTGGGGTTGTATAGGGGTTTGCCTCAGTCAGACCTTCATTTTGGTGTTCCCACCTCCATGGACAACCAGATAGAAAAGGAGTGTAACTGAAATAGAAAAAGTGTGTGGTGAAAGAAAAACCCGCTTCAGGAGTAGAACCCACACCACTAAGTAGTAAATGAGCAAATAAGTAGAAAAGAGTGAGAGATAAAGAGTGTTACCTGTGGGCCTAGACCCTCTCTAGAGCACACAAACACATCGTTGAATGCTTGTTTAAGAGCTATAGTTGTTGGAGGGACCTTAGTCTGGTAGAGCTTCACTTGTGGAAGTGTTGCTTGTCAAGGATGAGAGAAATATGAGAATGAAGTTGAAGAGAGCTCAAGTGAAATGAAGTTGGACTCCAAAATGAGAGCAAATGAGGGTTTTGTTGTATGCAAGGGTGGAAAAGAGCTGTTACACCCAAAATCCTGACTGCTAGGACACGTGTCAAGAGTCAAGATTTGAGATTCCTTGTTTCAGACTCAAAAAAAATGATAGGACAATAACGTGTCACGAAAACATCCACACATTGCATAGGCATCTAGGGCATCAATTTTTGAGAAATGTGTCGTTAGGCTTTTGTTTCTTTGCCATTGGTCCACTTGGAGCTAGAATTGTGAAATTTTGACCCATGGGATTTTTGTCATAAATGCTAGGCAAAGTGCTAAAATGTGGAATTGCCCCTAAGTGCAATTTTGCGACATTACAGTATGCAAGATGAATTCTTGTTCCAGATAGGAATATGTAGTCAAAGTAAGATCAATATCTTTGAATTTTGCACATGATCGAAAGACTGAAATGATGCTAATGATTCCTTCAAATGATGCCCAAAGATCTCCAAGCCAATGTTGATGTGTGACAAATGTTGATAAGATGGATTAAATACCATATGTGATTCAAGAAAATGGACCATGGATGTATTGTGATAATTGAAATGATGTGAATCTAATACTATTGTAGATGATGTCAACTTAGATGACGACGAAGCACTGGATAGGTCAACTCATGAATATTTGTATAATCTATCACTATAGAAGCTTATGTAGGCAAGAGAAGAGCAAGATTTAAAGATGGATATGGTGATGCAATTTCATCAAATTTGACATCATAGAGGAGATGAATGTCCTCAATAGTGTCATCCAAATATACAAGGTGGGGTTATACAAATAAAGATGCAATATCTGGTAGAAATATTTTCCAATGTGGTGGATTTGGAAGGACAATATCCTGGTGCATTGAATCTCTGGAAGTTACCAAGGAAGAAAATCTCAATTTTGAAGTAGCATTAGGTGATGAGGTCACAATGCATGTCATCAGACTACATTTTTCATCTTTAAATGATGGTGATGTCTCACAAGATGACTGAATGAGACTAGATGTTTTTGCAAGTGCCGGTTTAGAAGAATTTGACAAGTTAATTCGATTTTTAATGCAAAGATGTTGTAAATGATAAAGTTTCCAAGAAAATTCCAAGTCAACAAGTTGTTTAAACATGCATTCATCTATGACATGCATTGTCTTCTTACATAAATTGCATTATTTTTTCCATGGATTTGGAGACATGACTAGTATCAGTTAAAGCAAAAATGAAGTGTGGGAAAAAATAATTAAGGGAAATGTGGAAGTGTTCAAAGACAAATCTCACATAAGTGCTCAAAGACACTACACAAGACACCCCTTGATCTAATATTTGAGAACCCCCTAAAATTTGGCACTTTGTAATTTGTGCTTTTTACAATGTAAGAAATTCCAATGGATTGAAAATGAAAAAATATTAACTTGTGAAGAAAAAAACACTCAATTTTGAGTTATTGGTCAAAATTTATCACAATATTTTATTTTTTCATCAACAATAGATTGGACACTTCCGATTTAGTTTCTATAAAATTTTCTTTCTATATACAAAATCTAATATACCTAGATTTTTTTTCGACATTATAATCAAAACCCATAAAACATTTTTCTTTCCAATTTGTTGAAGATACAATTTGATAAAAAAATCTTTGATTTGTAGGAAAAATGTTCACACAATGCTATTTTGATAACTCTTTTTGCAAGATTTGATTACTATCTAAAAAAATAATATATACCTAGATGGTTTTTCATTGTTGCGAACAAAACCCAAAAATCATTTTTTTGTTCGATGTATAGAAGATGCAACTTTGATACAAAAATAAAATGATTTCAACAAAAAAAATGACTACCAAAGTATGAATTCACTATTGTTTTGAAAGTAACTTATTAAAAAAAAACAAATCAATATGTAATGCTACTTTTTCCAAGTATAAAATTGGATAATTTTAATATATATCTGGCAACATATTTATTAGAGTTATTAATTCAATTCAAAGATTATAAATTATCTCTATAAATTAGATGCAAATACATAAAAATGATAATTAATTAGTGTTATCTAGTTTAAGATTCAAGCACATGAAAACATCACCAATAATACATAAATTAGTATTCAACAATATAGATATTATTAAAAGAGAATAAATAACATCATTAAAGAATTCAATTAAACCAAATCCATCTCATTTATAATTAAAAATATCTTAGAATTGAGTTTAGTACTTATTTGAATCATAGGTCTTGGAAAGCCCATTCTCATCCCATAAGATATCAGTTGTATTGGCTCTTGCTATGGAGCAATCTAGGAGGAAATAGTTCCTTTCGCAACACAATGCTCTATTGCGTTCTACAAATTTGTGCTAGTTCAATAGAACAATTCTCAACACACGTGCACTCCATGCTCTAGAGTAATTAATCCTCATGTATACAACATCCTTCAAAGTAACTACTCAACATGCACACAACATGATCTAGAGTAATTGTTCAACATATATACAACATGTTTCATAATAACTACTCAACATGCATAACAACCCTAGCTAGGACAATCAAGGGTGCACTCTGTACCCTAAGTTGGACACACTCTGTGTGCCCCCTTCTCCAATGCCCATAGCTCACCAAACCACTTTCTTCTTCCTTGAAAGTTCTCCATCCTCAAATGTTTTTCCATGCTTGAATGCCTTTCCAAGTCTCACATAAATGCTTTAGATGAGCCTTAAGGGGTGGTTTCCAAACCGCCACACCCTTTCACAAAGGTTGCCTCTATTAATTATTTAAATCAATATTATTCTTCCCCCTTTTTTCTAAAAGGTATTTATACATATTCTTTATTAATATCTCTTTAACCAAAGGATCATAATATCCTTTATTTTTATATCTCATTTTTTAATTTTTAAAGGGTTATTTCATAAATTTTTCTTCTCTTGGGAAAAATGTCACATAAAAATTCTCCCCCTATAAATTAACTACTATCCTTAGTAGCACAAGATGCATTTGCATCACAACTCAAAGAAACACATGGTCAATAATTGAAGATACTATCATTGAATATTTGTATTCTTCATAATATATCTATTTAATTCTATACTTTATCTACATTATTTCATAGATCATCCTTTTTTAATTTTATTTTCAATTCACAAGTAATTTTAATAAAATCACATTTCCAATCAAAATTATGATGAGAGCTATACAAATTTCTTATGAAATACATCATAAATTTAAAATTGAAAAGATAATTATAATTTATGTATTTAACCTCCTATCCTTCAACTTTATCATTTTACTCACTTATGTAACTCATTTAAATTATTGAAGTATTACAATGTGATCACACCATAATTACTATACATATCCAATACTATGTGGTCACTCACAATTTATAAAAGAATAATCTATAAATTCAACGTACATTCCAATATGATATTCATGCATTCCAGACTACATGAATATCCTCTATAATGTACAAGTAGAATCTTAGTCCTATACAATAAGGCAAATGTACAAGGTTATTGAGTTGATCAAGTCCAATAACAATGCACAAATTAACACAAAAGATGATACAAAGAATATCACAATGCATTTTAAATAGAAATAGAATAATAGTAAATTATTACCACTTAGAGAGTATTTCATAAATAAATAATAGTTTTAATCTTCCTTTTGAGAAACTAGGTTAATTACATCTTAATTTACTTCTAGGATGAAGATTTGTTCAATTATGTTTTTGGATGAAATTTTGGCTATAAAAATAAGGATATGTCACATTGCCAACCATCTTGTAGACCTCATAGTAAAGTAGAACACAAATTTTTATTGGGGATCTCATCATAAATTAAATAAAGGTACATAAGGAGAGGAAATATTATGTCATTCCATAAATATATCCCAAGGTTTGGACATATATTGATATATGATATTATTAGGTTGTGTATGAAAATAATTAGTATAGGTTTAGAATTTTAATTTTCTTAGAGGTTATCTCTCCCCTTGTAAAATTCAACATGTCCCCATGTCTCATCCTAAAAAGAATTATTTCATTCCATCCAATGCATTTAAACAATACAATATTTTCAAGGTTTAATCTATGTAGAAATAGCTTGTCCCTATGGGTTTATATCTTATAATTTATGTTATTCTCAAAAATTTCAATTTTCCTAGTTTAAGATGTGAGTCCAAGGGCCTGTGGGTTATGGGCCCATAATGTAACTTACGTTAAAAAAATGTTGATTTTGAATAAACATAACAAGTATAGTAAAGTACAACTAGAATTTGCAGCACATGGCATCCATATGTACCCATGCATAAACACCTACTCTCTAACATATTAACATACATATAGTTGGAAAAGGGCTAATATAACATATATAACTTTGGCTCTTGCTCTGTAACTCTCTTGCTCTTGCTAATTTGAATCTTTCTGTTCCTGCTCTGATTTGTCTACCTCATGGGTCAGTCGTGTGGGCGGCCCGAGAAGGCTCCCTTTTCTAGGAATGTTGTCTCTTTGTTTGGAGCCATGTTTGCTTTGGCAATTGCCAGTGTTGCTGTTCTCCATGCGAATTCCCCTCCTCGTAACTCCATCCTTTCTCCTAGGTGAAGGACTGGGGGTATTTCTGGAAAGTTTCCTCTGTCCCCACCTCTTGGGTTGGACTCTTTCTTCTCTGAAGAAGAACCAACATCATTTGTGGAAAAACTGGTGGGTGTCAGCTCACCAGCTTTGGGTAAATTTTTTGCAGTCTACTTCCTGCTCTATTACTGGCTGGGAATTCAACGTCCCTGAAGCTTTGATGTTGAAGGCAATGGATGACCTTAAGCTGGCGTTAGTTGGCAAGTTTCTGGCCTGTCAATTGAATATTGAACAAGTACGTCTCTGGGCTGCTTCGACATGGAACCTAAAAGGTACTGTCTCTATTAATGCTATTCCAAAAGGCATCTTCCTATTCTCCTTTGTGGTTTATGAAGATATGTTAAAGGTATTAACAGGTGGACCTTGGGCCTTTGATGCTAGATTTAAGAACTTTCTTTCCCTGTGTAAATAGAAACTGGGTTTTGACCCTTTTGCTGACCTGGGGGCTACGACTCCTACTTGGGTTTTCCTCCTTGGGTTACCCCTCGAGTTTTGGGAGATGGGTATCTTGAAAGGGATAGCTAATTCTTTCAGAAGTCTCCTAGCAATTGACAAGATTACACAAGAAAAGTATAGACTAGTCTATGCTCGTATTTTTGTTAATGTTGTTGTTAACACAATTCTTCCAACCTCTGTTCTTCTTAAGTCAAAATTTGGAAATTGGTCCCAATCCCTTGAACATGAAAATGCTCGCTAATTCTGCCAGCTTTGCAAGAAATTTGGTCACCTTATTGATTCTTGTGGTAAAAGGTTTGCTGAGGAGCCCAACGTTGTCTTGCATCTGTTTTTGAGCAGGTGCCTAAGTTCTCTAAGGTTATCTCAGCTGATTGCCCTCCTAAGGTAGCTCTTGTCCTAGTGGAAGCTGTTCTCCCTGAGAAGGTTGCTCCTTCTAGTAGCTTGGTTGCTATCCCTATTGAGACTCTTGCTATTTCTAGAGATATGGCTAGTTTGAACTTCAAGGAAGTAGCCCTTGATGAAAGTATCCCAACCCTGGAGTTCTAGAAGGATTGGAACCCAAATGTGGAGGAGGAAGGGCCAATATTTAATTTGGTTAAAGAATAGGGAATTCCCCATAAGGAGGCCAAAATTCTAACCCCTAAGGTTGATGTTCTTGTTGCTAATGAAGGGGTAGAGATGGAAGGAGAAATTATGTCTTCAACCCTTGCTTTGTCCTTAGAGAATGTCTTTTCTATATTAGGAGGATGGAAACCTGAGTGAATCCCTGGCCATGTTGGGGTTTCCCTCTCATCCTAGTGATAGAGAAGATGAGGACGATTGGCTACAAGCTCCAAATAAGTCTAAAAAGAAAAAGAAGCCGAATGTGGGTGGGGGAAACAAGGTTGGTAGACCTTCCCAAAAAGAATCTAGGAACAAAGATACTATGAGGGATGTGGTTGTAGGTAAACAAAGAATCTTGGACTTGATCACAGGATCGAAGTCCAAAAAGAAATTGTTCTGTCTATTCTCATTTTGGCCTTTTGGTGTTGCTGTACTTGATTTGTTTCCTTAATGAAGTTTCTCTCTTGGAATATTAGGGGCCTTAATATCCCATACAAACAATTTTTGGTTAAAACTTGTATTATGGACAATAAAGTGGATGTTTTGCTTCTTCAAGAAACCAAAATGAAGAAAGAGACCTTTGACAAGGCGATTTTGAAAATTTGGCCTGGTGCAAATTACTATGTCAATGAGGTTGATGGAGCCTCTGAGGGTATAGCTATTCTTTGGAATCCTTCAAAATTCAAAGGAATTTTTGGCTTTGCTGGAATGAATAGTCTAATGGTTTCTCTGAAAGTTCTTTCTTCTCATGGTTTCTCTGAAAGTTCTTTCTTCTTAGGAGAAATGGAACTTAATTAATATCTATGCCCCCAATTCAAGTAGGGACAAAGTGTAGCTTTAGGATTCTCTGAATGATGTTATTAAAAGTAAACATGATGACTATTAGATGCTAGGAGGACACTTCAACTCCCCCCTTCCACCCTCTGAAAAGTCGAGGGGGATTGGATGACTATTCTGATAGTATGATGGAATTGGTTGGATTCTTAAATTCTGTTGGGCTTTTTGATATTCCTCTAGAGGGCTCCAAATTCACATGGTCTAATAGAAGGCTTAGTAACCAATTGATTCAAGTAAAGTTGGATAGGTTTCTCATTTCTTCTAATTGGAACATATCTCAATATCTCTCTCTACTCTTCCAAGATCTAGATTTGACCATAATGCTATTGTGCTTAAAAGAAATGTTGATCATAATAAAGGCCCTTTCCCTTTTAGGTTTGAAATAATGTGGAGCCTTCATCCTGATTTCACTGCCTTAATAAAAAGTTGGTAGGTTGAACCCACGGGAGGCACCCCCATGTTCAGCTTGGTGAAGAAGCTAAGAAGAATCAAGCAGAGAGTGGAAGGATGGAATAAAGTTACCTTTGATAATATCTTTGAAATTAAAAAATCTCTGGGAAACAACTTAAAGGAAGTGTAGGATAATATGGAAGGCAACCTTGTGGATAATGAGATTTGTATTAAGGAATGTGATCTTAGATCTCAATGGTTTAAGGTCAATAAAAAGGAGGATATTTTCTGGAAACAAAAGTCTCAAGTCCAATGGCTTATTGAGGGAGACCGTAACACTAAATTCTTTCACCAATCTACCATGAAACACAGAAGCAGGAACAAGATCAAATCACTCAAGAAAGAAGATGGATCCATGGTCTCAATTGAAAAAGAAATTGCTGAGGAAGATGTTAACTTCTTTTCCTCCTTTCAGAATGCCCAAGGTGATGCTAGCAGGTACATGATGTTTTCCTTGAAGTGATTCCTAAAGTAATATTTGAACAAGACTTAAAGATTATGTCTAATGTTGTTTCTATAGAGGAAGTTAAACATGCTGTTTTCTCCTTTGGGGCTTACAAAGCCTCGGGACCTGATGGGTTCTCTCTTGCCTTTTTTCAGACTTACTGGGATATTGTTAAAACTAACTTATTCAATGCTGCTAGAGATTTCTTTAGATCGAGAATGCTTCTAAACCAATTGAATTCCACCTTTATTTCCCTTATTCCCAAGAATGAAGAAGCCTCTTATGTCAAGGATTTTAGACCCATTAGCCTCTGCAACACTGTCTATAATTTTTTTCAAAGCTCCTTGTGTATAGACTTAAAGATATTTTATGCAAAATGATAGCCTCAAACCAAAAAGGTTTTGTCCAAGGAAGAAATATTTTAGATGTTGTTATTACTACCCATGAAATCCTTCACTCTATGGATCTCAACAAAAACCTTGGGATGGCCTTAAAAATTGATATCTCTAAGGCTTATGATAGATTTTCTTGGTCATTTCTCTTTGTTGTTCTTAGGAAATTTGGGTTTAAGGGAAAATTCCTTAAGATGCTCACTGCTTATGTTACCTCCCCTATGTGCTTGGTTTTTGTGAATGGTGTCCCCTAGGGTTTCTTCTCTTGTGGTCATGGCCTTAGAAAAGGAGACCCCCTCTCCCCCTATTTTTTCATTATAGTTGTTGAGGTCCTTGGAAGGAATATCCAAAAGCTAATTGACTCTAAGGCCCTTAAAGGAGTTAAAGTTGCTTCGTCACTCCTTCCTGACTCTCACCAATGGTTTTTTGATGATACCATCTTGTTTGGTGAAGCCTCGGTAGGGGAAGCAAGCCAATGGAAATATGTTTTAAATGAATATGCTTCTGTCTTTGGTCAACATATTAACTATGATAAAAGCAAGATATACTTGGGTGATCCCACAATACTGGTTTACAATTTTTGGCCAAATTGGACACTGAACTGACTTTTTCTAACTAAATCTTCACTTTCGGGCACCTATAGTAGCTAAATCGTGAGGAATTTGAAGATGGTGCAAACTAGTGATTTGTGATATTTTGTCTGTAGATTCTATTTTTTTTTTCAATTTTTTTGGAATCAAATTGCACTTCTTTTTCCATCTCCTTCGAAAACTAGTTTTTATCAATAAACACCATTTTTAAGGAGTGATGCTCAACATATACAACATAACTTTTTTCTATGAAAAATAAAATTCTATTTTTTTTGAATTTAGATTTGTAGCTACGATATCTAACCAGTTCATTTGGTTTCATAGTGTTTTATTGAATATTTTTTCCTTAACCAAGTTTCGAAGCCAAACCAATTACAATTCAGACATAGGCGGACTGTATACAACATAACTTTTTTCGTATTTATTGAAATTCAATTTTTTTTTTTTACTGAATCAAGGACATCAATACCTAGCCTGAACATATTTTTCAAAATTTTATTTTGATAATATGCTATTTTTCCACATGTATAGAATAGAGAGCTTGATTTTTGGTGAAAAACCTATGTTTAATCAAACTAAAAAAACAAATACATAATAAAACCAAAACATATTAAAATTATATTCAATGGATAGCTCATTCTGAGGACTACCATCATCTAGTTGGATCTGTGAAGTCTCCTCCATTTTCATCCTCAACTCGAGCTTTGAAGGGAAAAATTATGTAGAAGTGAACCCTTTGGGGGGTTCTAACAAACCCCCCTAGTTCTAGCAAACCCCCTAAAGTGTTTTCCATATGAAAATGCATTTTTCCTTCCACAATGGAATTATAAACCAGTTTTGTGGGTTTACCCACTTCTTCAATGTTGATCAATTAGTGAAGGAAAGAGTGGTGATAATCTTGGGCTGTTAGGAAGCTATTTTACCTGTAGCCTACCTTGGGCTACCTCTGATATCAAGAAAGCTGGAAAACAACTATTGAAATCATCTGATTGAGAGAGTTCAAAAGAAGTTGGTAGGTTGGAAAGGTAAACTTCTAAGTTTAGCTGGGAAGATATAATTGCTAAAAGCCTCTCTACAAAATATCCCCGTCTACTATTTGTCCCTCTTCAAAATATCGACTGAGTAAAAGCACAAAGTTGTGTCACACTTTTAGCCAACTTATCAACACAATTGAATTTAAGTATTTCTAACTAAATCAATTTTGGTCAAACATATGATCTAGTAAGATTCATTCTAGCTAAGTTAGATACTTTCACAACTTTTTCAACTAAAATTGTTGGCTAAAAATATATGGAGCACCACTTTGAGTCCAATTTACCAAAAAATTAAAATTATTTGAAAAACTTGAAGTTTCAATAACTCCTACTAATGTAAATAACATTTTTTTCAAAATATAAAAAAAACCCTTTTTGTAGATCCATAAGTGTAGTTTTCAAAAATATATTTATTTTAATAGTTTAATTATTATTTATATTAAATTATTTTATTTTATTTTTTTGATACTATAGGGGTGTCCTCGCGACCTAGCCTAGCGACCCAACAATCCTTACCTTGGGTATCTGAGGCGAGCTAGGGCGAGACTAGTCCCCCCCTGCGGGTGAGATCCCTCACTCGCAAGAAGCCTGACCTCTTAAACCCGGGAGTAGAGTCGAACCCAAGACCAATGGGGAGCAAACCCACTGCCCAAGCCAACTCTACTGTACTCGTTCGAGCTACTTATATTTTAATTTATTTTTACTAAAAGAAGGTTATCAACACAAAATATTAGGTTGATTACCATGCCAAGGAAAAATACTAAAACTTATTAATATTTTTTTTTATAAATATGATGCACTAGATAAAAAAAATCTATTTCAAGAGGGTATAATTTTTTTCCATTTTAGATAAATATTTAATATGAAAGTTGACGTCCAATGGAAATAGTTATTTTTTGATTCACACATATTTTTAGTATTTATTTAAAAAATATATATTTATCAAAATTGGAAAAAATGTATCCATGCACTAAAGTTTCAAGTTATAAATACACACATGAAATTTGAAAGAAAAAAAAATAATTATAAAAAGTTTGACGTCTCATGCAACTTCATTTTTCAACATTTTATCAGCAACTAAAATATACTAAAAAATACATATTCCACTAGTTTACATAATTTCAAAATTCAAAACATATATGCCACCTTTTAGTGATTCAAGTTTAAAAGTTGGATAAGTGTTGGCCGTTTCCTTTATAAAATGTGACACAACAAGTTGTACTTTTACTCAGCCTTCATTGGGGAAAAGATAGAATAGATTCAAAGAAGATTCATGTGGTCTAGAACTGAAGAGAAAAATAGATTGGCGCTGGTTAGTTGGGAGAAAGTGTGTACTCCTAAAAATGTTGGAGGTCTGGGGATAAGGAGAATCAAACTACTTAACAAAGCCCCCACTACTAAGTTGGGATGAAATCCCTTAGAAGGGTCTAAGGATTGGGTGAAGATTTTCCAAGATAAATATCTGAAGAACAAAGATCCTGGCTGCTTCCTCTCTACTACTGATATGCCTAATGGGTTAGTTCTCTGGAACCATCTTCTCAAAACAAAAAAATGTATTGAAATTGGAAGTGAGAAAGAGGATTGGTAATGGAAAAGACACTAATTTCTGGAAAGACCCTTGGATTGAGGATTCCCCTCTTTCTTCCTTAGAAGGCTTCAACCCCTTAAACAAAGTCTATCAAGAATATGTGGTAAAAAGGTGGCGGGAGTTATATCAATTGGGAGTTTGAAGAACCTAAATGGAAGGAATTTAATAGGCTACTAAGGAGTCCTAACTTGAGAGGTCATAGATAGATTAAGTGGGAGCCACTTCTGCAAAGGTTACAAAGCCTTATAGGGGAGACAAATTGGTTCTCCAATGAAAGGAAAGATGAATGGTTGTGGAAGGGGAACTCTTTAGGTTGCTTTTCAGTTAAACAAGCTTATAATGAATTGGTGAAACCCCTAATTGACTTTAGATACCCTCACTAGGACAAAGTGTGGATCAAAAACCTTACTTTGAAAGTTAACTATTTTTGGTGGGCTGCTTCACATGGAAAAATTCTAACAATTAATTTAATCTGATTAGGAGAGGATTTCGGCTTGTCAATAGATGCATTCTCTGCAAGCAGGATGAATAGTCAGTAATGCATCTATTCTTCCATTGTTAGTTCTCTAGAGAAGTGTGGTCTTTCTTTCTTCCTTTGTTGTTCACTAACTAGGTGTTCCCCCCAACTATGAAGACATTTGTTGAAAGCTGGTTTGACTATCCATTCTCCCATAAGGTCATTATGGATCTCTGGAATCAAATTCCCCCCTTCTTAACTTGGGGAATTTGGAAGGAAAAGAATAATAGGATTTTTAGGGAGGTAGAGAGAAGCGGCTATGAGGTTTACATGATCATAAAATCCCAGATACAGGAAAATTTGGAAGTGGGAGGATACAACTTCTCAAAAGTTTGGCCGACCTATAAAGAATTGAGAATTAAGCAGGTTTAGGGTCTAAAGAAGGACCTTACTAATCTAAATTGGGCCATGATTTCAGCTAGGAAGGCTACTGTTTGGGTCCCTCCTGAAAGAGAATGGATTAAATTTAATTTTTATGGGTGTTCAAAGGGTAATCTAGGCATGACAAGGGTAGGAGGACTGCTGAGAAACCAACTGGGAGACTGTATTGTGAGCTATGGTATAAACCTGGGAGTTTGCACTAACAATAAAGCTGAGGCTATGGCTGTTTGGGGTGGTATAAAGAAACTAAGAGAATACGGTTTTAAGAAGGTAATTTTGGAAGGTGATTCCAAATTAATTGTGGACATATTGAATGGAGGTGCTGTGACCCCATGGGAACTAAAAGACACCATTAACAAATGCAAGTCCCTAATGAGTTTCTTCACTCATTTTCGTGTGCAACACATGTTTAGAGAAGGAAATATCTTAGTTGACTATGCAACCAATGAAGCACTAAAGTGTAACGGGTGGACCCATTGGGATAATAATCATTTTCCTTTTTCATTGAAAGACAAAGTGCTCAAAGAAAAATATGAATTATGTGTACAACTTACAAAGTTGAGAAAAGGGATCAACATAAGAGGTTTATGCGATCTTGTGTAATAAAGGGCTCTCAGAATAATGATGAAAAAAGTGGTATGATATTGAGTATGAAGATCTCCTCAGGTGAAATTGGTAATTATTATTTCATTCTCAAGATTTTAATGGATCACATGGCTTTTATCAACACTAAGGATAGTGTCAAATCCAAGCGTAGTGATGTGCATTATGTCAAATATATCTACCAAAGTGAAGATCAACTTGCTATGAACAATCAAGAGTCATTAATTATTTGTAATAATAATTATAAAGTATTAGCCCAAGGAAATGTGATAGTGGCCATCTCATTAAGAAAGTTCTTGAATTTCATTTTTGAATGTGATTATTTCCAAAACACAAGCAATAGTGTGTTTTGCAAGTTTGGAAGGCTACCAAGGTGGAGTGGGGTTATGAGGAAAAGCTCGCAAAATCCTAAAAGCTTACAGTGCTAAAAAATGGGTGGGCCTCGTAAGCAAACTGAACCTCTAAATTGCCAAGCTCTAAGAAAAAATGTGGATATTTGGAGGCTTTTTAGCAGAGCGAGAATGGTTCCTTTTTTTGAAGCCATGAAAGGTTACAACAAAAGCTTAATGATGAAATTCACAAAATCATGGAGAAAGGGGAATGTGGCTATTAGAGTGGTTAGATTTGAGGTGACTACTCAATTGATAGCAGAGGCTACTGGCCTACAAAACCAGGGAATCAAGGTGGCAAAGAAGAGTGAAGTTGATTACCAGTTTTTTGTTGACAAGTTCCTCCATGATGGCGAAAATCTTACTAGATTTCAAAATGGGTATGCGTAAATCGAACTCCTATCTCCTATGCTTTGGTTAGTATGTTTGTGATGTAGTATTTTACCCTTGAAGGTAGATATATTACTGTTCATGCATATCAAGTTTTCCCCTGTCGAATCATATCCGTCACAATGAGCATATAAATTTTCCTTTTATTTGCTCTCCTCTTTGCAACTTGACATTGAAAAGGGTGTGAATCCTTCCCTGCATCAAGGTTTAATGCTTGCTCTTTAAAAGCATGTGTTAGCTTTGAACCCACATGGTAACTCTTTGGTAGCTAGATGGGAAATCAAGAATCAAAATGCCAGGGAAAATGTTATATCATTAGCGGAGGCTAACCCCATTTAGTCTAGCCTAACCCTATTCCCCCTCCCATTATTCTTGAAAGAAATGTGAATACCCCTGCTAAAATATCTTCCTCTGTTGCTAAAAGCTCCAACCCTTCTACCCTTGTGGGTAAGAAGATCCTTTCTAAAAGCTCCCTCGAGCTCGAGTTGGTTAAAGCAACTCCTGAAAAACACAAACATTCCTTGCTTCTTTTTGAACTGCCTAAGTCAAAGAAACTGAAAAAAGAGTTGAAAATCCAAAATGAGGTCATCACTATAAGTGAAGAAAAAGAGGGCATTCAAACTAAGGATTTGGAGGATAGGAAGTTGAGTTAGGGCAACAGAGGCTGAAGATCTACTCACCTCGCAAAGGCTGCTTCCCAAGACTTGAAGGGGAAACAAAAAGCCATATCTCAAGAGGTAGAAGATTTGGAGATGGAAGAGTTTGAGGCTCAGGTCGATGAAGATAGTGATGAAACAGACTTTGAAGAGACATCCTATGATATGGGGGAGGAGGATACGAAGGAGGAGAAAGAATAAAATGAGGAGGAAGAGGTTGAAATTGAAGAAGAGCTAAGGAATGAAACCCTGCAAGCTCCTGAAATTGAGAACATTGCCAATGATACTAATATTGTTGATGATTCTAGTACTGACTATTTGAAAAGTAGGTTGACTTACATTCAGGTCCAAATGGATGACATGGAAAATGCTGATGAAGGTGACGAATGGCCTCATGTGCAAGGCAATGGTTAGTGCTATCTCGAGCCAAACCAAGATTACTAGAAAGCTAAAGAAGATGGGAAAGACTAATGACATGAAGGACTAGGATGAGGACAAGGGACATGATTGGAGAGAGTATGTCTCCCATATAGGAGAATACTGGGACCTGATTGCTAAAGCCAAATAATGGCTTTTATTTCCTTCTGGTTATGGCTGCCTTGCTTTTTTTGGTGTTTTGTTTTAACATTCCAGACTGCTATTTTAATATAGCTTTGTTATGGTTGAGAACTTGCTGGACTCTGGTGGACCTTATTAATGGTCTTCATAGTATTAACTGCATTAGTAGTAGTATTCTATTTTTGATTAAGTATTGTGGTTCTATGGTTACTATTTTTTTAATTAGCCCGTGTGCCACCTTGGACTTGCTATTTTTTGCTATTGGCTGGTGCTGTTCTCCCTAGCTTGTTTGCTATTCATGCTGTTCTATAATAGAATGTGAATACTAAGTGGGTTTTTTTTTGTTTTGTTTTTGACTTTAGGAAAATTCACTGTGAGCGGAAAATTCTGTATTTATATTTTTTGGCTCTAGTAAAATTAATCGCATTTATATTTTTTAATATATATTTCGAAAACTTTAAAAAATATTAATGCGGTTAATTTTCTGTGCAGTGAATTGTTGGTGGTGAATTTTATTCGGTGGTGAATTTATCATGGTGGTGAATTTTCCCATGGTGAATTGGTGGCGGTGAATTTTCCGTTGGTGAATTGCTGGTGGTGAATTTGCGTATGCCCTTTTTTTAACACTTATGTATAACAAAGTGCAGTGGGCCTAGCTTGATTGGCCAAAGCATCTTGTTACAGGAAAGAGGTCAGGAGGTCTAGTCTCCCCACCATCTCTATGGTATTGGATGGCATTTCATGTTAGTGCCACCCATCATGTGAAAAAAAGTTTACCATGCAATTTATAGGGGGACGGTTACCCGATCGATTCTTGCAATCTAAAAAATAAAAAATTACTTATGTATAACAAAGAGATTGGGATGGTTCTAGAATTTTGAATGAAGGTATGTTTAAAGGATATTTATTTTAAATATTGATAATTAATAAAATTAAAAGATATTATGATTTTATATGTCAATATTTTATTTAAATGTATATTAATTTTTATATAAATTCTATTAATAAAACTATATATAGTATTTTAAATTGAGTCTAGGTGTAAATATATATAGTATTTATTAGTGTTATTAATTCAATTCAAAGATTATAAATTATCTCTATAAATTAGATGCAAATACATAAAAATGCTAATTAATTCTAGTGTTATCTAGTTTAAGATTTAAGCACATGAAAACATCACCAATAATACATAAATTAGTATTCAACAATATAGATATTATTAAAAGAGACTAAATAACATCATTAAAGAATTCAATTAAATCAACTCCATCTCATTTATAATTAAAAATATCTTAGAATTGAGTTTAGTACTTATTTGAATCATAGGTCTCGAAAAGGTCATTCTCACCCCAAGAAGATATCAGTGGTATTGGCTATTGCTATGGAGCAATCTAGGAGGAAACAATTCCTTTTGGAACACAATACTCTATTGCGCTCTACACAAGTGCTGGTTCAACAGAACAATGTTCAACACAAGTGCACACCATGCTCTAGAGAGAATAATTAATCCTCATGTATACAACATGCTCCAGAGTAACTACTCAACATGCATACAACATGCTCTAGAGTAATTGCTCAACATGTATACAACATACCTCATAATAACTACTTGACATGCATAACATCCCTAGCCAGGACAATCACAGGTGCATTTTGTATCCCGAGTCGAACACACTTTGTGTGCCCCCTTCTCCAATGCCTGGATAGCTCACCAAACCACGTTTTCTTCTTCATTGAAAGTTCTCCATCCTTGAATGTTTTTCCATTCTTGAATTCCTTTACAAGTCTCACATAAATGCTTTATATGAACCTTAAGTGGTGGTTTCCAAACCATCACACCCTTTCACAAAGGTTGCCTTTATTAATTATTTAATTAAATTTAATTATTCTTCCCCCCTTGTTTTAAAAGGTATTTATACATATTATTTATTAATATCTCTTTAACCAAAGGGTTATAATATCCTTTATTTTTATATCTCCCTTTTAAATTTTTAAAGGGTTATTTCATAAATTTGTCTTCTCTTGAGGAAAAAGTCACATAACACAATACCTAAATTTTAGAATGGCTCTATGACGCTTTGATGATAGGGCTATGTGTGGGAGTCACCTTGATGTGAGAAGAAGCATGCTCTCATGACTCTAATACCATGTTGGAGAATACTCTTAAGATCAAAGAGCTCAAATTGATAACCTTCCACAAGTGAAACGATAAACATAATAGGATATCTATCATACAATATGAAGAGTGTGTAAATATAATGATGAACCTTGCATATATTTGGTAAGGTAGACGAGATAGAAAGGTAGAATTAAATAACTGAATAGCCCTCCAAATGTGTAACACTTGTGAGCTCACTTGATAAGTGTGTGAGCAAGTGGCAAGTATGCATGCAACATGTGTCTCAAGGGATGAGGACACATGTCTCAATGATATAAAGTGAAAAAAGTGAAATAGCCCAAGTAAACTTAATCTAGGTGTGAATAGGTCAATCCTAAAAAGGTGATATCCTATATAGATGGATAAAGACACTATTTACACTAATAAAGTGCACATAGTATATGACTGTTGATTGTTGTTGTCATTTTACATTTTATTTGATGTATAAACATATTTAGGATACCTCTAGGAATACTCTCTTAGGTTTAGTTGAGCCCAAAGCTAAAGAAGGTATTAGCTACCTTAGCAATTGGTCCAAATTTTCTTTGTATACCCTGAGTTTTACACCCCTAGTGCTTAGGAAGAGGCCTCCATTTAGGGATTTTTGGAATTATAATTTTGAGAACAAACACATTCCCCACATTTTTCCTTGCCTTTGTTAGAGTTTTAGACTTTTTATTTACATTCTTTTCCTCTGAACCTTGATTCCCTAATCCTTCACACTAAATTACCTTTCAAAGCCAAAGTCTTGGTCATCCCTTTACTTCCAGGTGCCCTTTCCTTAGTATCCCCAATTCTTAACTTTTGATATTTCCTTCCATACACTTTTTTGGAGTCGGTGATGTAGGAATACTTCTAATGTGGTATGAGGTATGGGTGTGTGTAGGAACTTGAGTCCACTTTTTGGCCAAAAAGGTGGAAGTGTTTTCCCTATTTTTCAGAATTTGTCACATTTGATCTTAAAATTTGAAGGACTTAGAGATAGAATCTTAAAAAAAGTCACTAATCATAAAATGTAGTACTCAGATTCTAGTTTCTAAATATGTAATTTATTTTAATACTCAGATGATACAAATTTATTTTCAATAGGTGTTTCTAAAAACCATTGTTTAAAAGTCACTTTTTTTACCATACCATGCATGTGTACATCATCCATATTTTGACCTAAATAATCGTATTTTATAAATCTTTTGGGAAAAGATTTGTAACTCATTGAAGCATGCTTTTGATATTTTTTTGTAATTTTTTATTGAATATTTGTTTTTGTTAATTTTTCATTGGCCATATTTGATTTGAAAAATCGTCATATACGTCATGCGTAAGATCACCTAAACTTATCATTTCTTGATATTTTTTTCAAATTGAAAAGAATTGTCCGAAGTACACTTTCGTACAATTTTTTTTAAAAAAATTATTTTAATAAAAGTTATTAAAATACTAAAAAACCCTGATATTTTAAGTTTATGGACCAATTTCATCAGAAATTAATTGAAAAATAGAAAAAATAATCCAATTGTAAAAAAAATTACATATGGAATCTACACCATCTCATCTATAATGGGTTTTAATTTTGTCAAAAATTCTGCAAAAAAGGTCTTTAGACATATGTTCAAAGTCACTATTTTCTTGTGACATTGACATGACCTTCAAGTTGCAGGTCAAACCATGTCCAAAGCTTGGGTTTGGGTCCCCAAGCCTTTTCCCGAACTGAAAAAAAAGCAAAAACCTAACCAAAATTAAAATTTTTAAAAACGAGATCTCATTCTAAAGCTGGATCCCGTTTTGCAAAACGTGATCTCATTTCTTAAAAGTCCAAAAAAATATTTTTTATGAAACATGCTGTTAAAAAATGAGATCCCGTTTTTAAAAAAACAGGATCTCATTTATTAGAAACAGGATCTCAATTTTTAAGAAACGAAATCTCATTTTTTAATGGTCCCTTTTAAAATAGGCCGTTTTAAAATGGGATCCCATTTTTTAGAAAATGAGATCCCCTTTTCAGCTAGAGACCCTGAACCTAAACCGGATCTTGTTTATTAAAAAATGGGATCTTGTTTTCTTGAAGCTGATTTCGGGTTTTTTTCTAAGGAAAAAACTTCCATGTTTCATGGACTCATCTTCTTGCATTTACTTGTATGAAGTATCCTTGAACTCCAATCCTTGATACTTTTCACTACAGTCTCATCGAGGTTTAGATGTATCTGTATTTGGGTACCACATAGGAGTTACTTTTGATTCCTAATTCTTAGTGTATCACACTATATTATTTTATTATTGTAGGAGCTAAAAATTAGCTCACACCCCAGAATCACCTGCAAAACAAAATGATAACCTTCCATAAGGGAGTATGGAAAGATAATATCTTGCTTGAGATGATTTTATTACAAATGCATATGAGCCTTGCTTAAATAGACAAGGCGAATAATAAGATAGAAAAGATCATGACATGTGTCTTAATCCTATAACAATGATCAACACATAACTCAACAATATTAAATGACCTAAGAGACACAAATTCAATTCCAAAAGATAAGATAAGATCTAAATGACAACTAAGATTTCTAGAAATATTCCTAGGACCTATGAAAACTTAACATGTGAATAGGACCTACTAATGGACTAGATAGGTAAAATACCATATTCACACCAACAATTGGGATAATGAGTTTAGACCTATTTTTGTGTGCATTCCTAAAGGGATGAATTCCTTGTCATCCTCAAATTGTAATTTCCAACTCCTTGATAATGGTATGGGTCATGCGATATTCTCAACCTTCGATCACTAAAACTAAAAAAATCCCACATTTTGTATTATTCACTCCCACCTACCTCCTTACATGACCCAAAGTGCCATGATTGACTAGATTTGATGATGCAAATAGCTAATAAAAACATGAAGGTAACCATCAATGGAATGATTGAAATTTTAGCTTCTAATGGTTCTTATGTTGGATCCTAACCATCAATCACACAAATCACCATAAATACAATGGGTGTATTTGAAGCTCCATATCTAAAGTGGATTCCTACATGTGGATGAGGGCATTCCTTACAACTGTAATAAACACAATTTATTTTTTCATTGCATAGGTTGGTCATTTTTTCCCCAAAAAACTCCAACATGTGTTGTGCTCTATCTAGGGTTTTAAATGATGCCAATCTAACCCATTTATGGAGCTACAAAAATATGAAATTATAAGGAGATAAAATTTGTAAATGTTATTTATAATAAAATGTCTCCATGTTAGTTTCTATACTTTAGAGGAATTCCTTAGTCATAGCTAGGGTTTCTTCTTTGCCACATTTTTTGGTATAAGTGTAATATTATCTTTGATGAATGTAATAACATTCTAATACATTGCAAGCCTTGTAATGATATCTTCCATATTATACATGAATTTATTTGATTTGGTGATTGAATATTAAGTATGCTTTGTTATTGATATCACATATTTGGTGCATGCAATGTATTGCTCATTATTCCTTAGTGATTTGGTTTGTTCTCCCTAATGATAAATTGTGACTTTGTTACCCATTAGATATGCACTAGTCTTGAAAACAAATAATTCAACCGTACTCCTCAAAATGAATAAGTACTTTACTAGTAGTTTAGGAATAAAAACAGGTTTCTATGCGCCTCATGTTTCATTGTAATACATAGGGAATATCTAAAGAAAACCATGAAAGTGTTCATCTTGAGAGAATCATGTATGCATGTGTAAATAAAATTAATAGAGATTGTATTAGTAGGCCAAGTTTGGTTTGGTGAAAAATTTGGGATAAAAAATTTCATTTGGGTATTATTTTGGGTGACGTACCTCTGCATCCACATTTAAAAAAATGAAGGTCCTACAATATTCTAGTCAATCGCTACATGTTGACAAAGTTAACCCGCACGACTACTGACCCCTCTCCCCTAATTGGTTTATCATATGCGTATATCTTTAGTTATAATGAAAACCTATTGGGCGATGTACCTCTGCGTCTTATCATCGTTGCCACTCCAAACCAATATAGGTTTCACAATTCTCAATTTCTTGCGTTTGTAAGTCTAGTCGAATTGCTAGCCAGTAGGAGCCACCTTATACGAAAGGTTGCTCCTCGCATCGTTTGTGGTCACCTGAAACGACAACACCTGCCCATTAAGATACCTGTTGCTCTGCTAGTTTTACGACATGGCCTACCACCCGACCCTCGATCCCTTGATGGCCACCACATGAGTGTCCCTTGCTCCTCCCACATTAGAGATGAGCACCAAATTGAAGTAGGAATGCCCATTAATGGCAAACTGAATTCCTCCTCTACTAAGGCAGGGTGCCGTTTTGAAGAGATGAGCACAAGATTGAAGTAGGAGTGCCCATTAATGGTGAACTAAATTCCTCCTCTACTGAGGTAGGGTACCCTTCTGAAGAGATGAGCACTATATTGAAGTAGGAGTGCCCATTAATGGTGAATTGAACTCCTCCTCTATTGAGGCAGGATACCCTTCTAAAGACGACAAGGACTATACCCTTACTGTACTTGGCGATCTTTTCATGTGTAGGCTGCGCCAAGTCGAACTGCTGCTCAAGCAGGCTACACTTCATAACCAATTAATAAAGAAACATACACCACAATAACCTTCACCTTGCTCATACAATAGATTTTCCAACTTATACCACCCCTTGCAGTCACGTCATGCAATAGAAGTATACAAGGAAACTAAACCCCGTAGTGCGCAAATTAAGGTTAACTTGAATTATTTCTTAGGTTCTAGGTGTAGACATCTAAATATCACCATTGTTTATTGTCAATTCTATAAATTAGTTCCTCTTACTTAATTCCTTTTTGCTTTGAAAGTGGAAGCCCATTAAGATCCACCTGCATTTTGTTAGTGGTGTATAATTTAATTAACGCATCCTTTATGATAATGATGTAAACACAAAAATTGTACCAATTCTTAAAATAAACCACAATTCTACCTATGTACAAAATAGATAAATGACATGATTAAAATTTGG